>JACXGM010012726.1:0-23721 GCA_016801145.1 Umbra pygmaea
TTTCTTTGTAAGCACCAATTGTCAACCCTACAATATCGCCACAATATCGATATTGAGGTATTTGGTCAACAATATCTTGATATTAGATTTTTTCCATATTGCCCAGCTCTATTTGTCATACTTTCTCACCACATTCAATATGATTGAGCATTATTCTTTTACTATAATATATTTGAATATTAAATTGACAGAGATTGCTCAATGTTCCAAAACAATATCTGTGTCTTGCACACCTCTTTGACAAAGAGTGCAATTCTTCACTTGTTCATTTTAATAAAGAAAATTCCATTTTTTCTATACATATGTGTACACATTTTCCAAACTTAAAAAATAACTTAATATCGAGATAGATATCTTTAGTCGTTAAAGATACAAAATATATCGAGATTTTCATTTCGGGCCATATCGCCCAGCCCTATTTTAAAGCACCATCTGAAAGCACGTCTGCAGCTAGATAGTTTTTTGCCACAACTCAAACACTGTGTGTGGCACAAAGCTAACACTGCCGATGTTTCAACACAGACGTATGTTTGTAGCAGCATCATGCTGTGGGGATGCTTCTCATAAGCAGGGACTGGACCGCTTGTTATATAAAGAAGAATAGAACAAAAAAGAAAAATAACCTGCCTCAGCAGTTCCTCCTAATTGTAGTCCCCAAGCATTATCAACTCAACCTGGAAAATCTGGAGCAAATCTGCCATGAAAAATCACTAATACTGGTTGCAAAGCTGGTATATAGCTACCCTAAAATACTCTAAACTATTATCGCTGCAAAAGGTAGCTCTATGAAATATTGTCATGTAGTTGCTTACTTATAGTCAGATCTATTAAAATGTACTAAGTTGTCATGATTCCAGCTGTCTGGATAATGACGAAAGCACTCTGGTCAAATGAGGCCGGGCATTGTCTTGCACCAGGAAGAACACTGGGCCCACTGCTTTAGGGTAAGGTCTGAGGATTTCATCCTAGTACCTAACAGCTATTAGGGTACCGTTGACTAGCACGTGGAGGTCTGTGCGACAATCTAAGGATATGCCTCCCCAGACCAATATATATATTTTTACCTTTATTTAACCAGATGGGCCATTGTGAACAGCTTTTCATTTGCAGTGTCGACCTAACCAAGATAAGGCGCAGTGGTGCAAGATGACAAAGTTCCATCGTTGGCCCATCGCCAACCTGGTCATGCTGGATGATGTTGCAGGCAGCATACTGTTCCCCACGGCATTTGCAGAACCTTTCACGTCTGTCACATGCTCAGTGAGAACCTGCTGTTATCTGTGAAGAGATCGGGGCACCAATGGCGGACCTGCCGATTCTGGTGTTCTCTGGCGAATGCCAATCGAGCAGTACAGTGCTGGGCTATGAGCACAGGTGTCACTAGTGGACGTTGTGCCCTCGAGCCACCCTCATGGAATCAGTTTCGGAGAGTTTGGTCAAAAAAACAGATAATGGTCCTGTTGCTGGATTGATGCCCTTCTACGGCCCTATCCAGGTCTCCTCGTGTGACGGCCCATCTCCTGGTATCTCCTCTATGCTATTGAGACTGTACTGGGAGACACAGCAAACCTTCTTGCGACAGCACATATGGATGTGCCATCCTGGAGGAGCTGGATTAGTTTTGCAACCAGAATGGATTACAGGTACCACATCATGCTACCAGTATTGACAAGGACACTAGCAAAATGCTAAACGAGAGAAGTCTCAGTCAGGAAGGATAAGAGAGAGCAGTTGTCTGTGGCCACCACCTGCAAAGCCATTCCCTTTCTGGGGGTTGTCTTGCTGTTGCCTCTCCAGTGCACCTGTTGTCACTTTCAGTTGCACTAAAACAGGTGACATTGATTTACAATCGCTTATGCTTCTTAACTGGACATTGATATCGCTGAAGTTTAATTTACTTGGTGTTATAATGTGATGATTGTGAGTTCCCTTCATTTTATTGAGCAGTGTAATAAGAACTCAAAGTGTAGACTAATTTGAGGGTATTTATATTAATCTCTGGTAAAACAATGTAGGAAATACTGCATATCTTATACATGGTCCCCCCCTTTTTAAAGGGACTAAAAGTAATTAGCAGCTCAGGCATTTTTTTTACATTTTAATAATTCAGTAGATTCTCTTATCCTGGTGTATGAGTACTTTCATCTGTTAAAATGGTGCGCTCTGCTTTGCACTTTGACCCTGTTCATTTATGCCAGTATTTATTTAGGTGTTTCTGATAATGCAAGCTATATTGTCAAGCTAACAGTGGGTGTGTAATGCAAAATATTTAGCTACAGAGGATTAAAGTTGACATTAACTTAATCAGAAAGGAGATCATACAGTTGCATTGCAGGTATAACAGAGAGCAGTACTTTGTAGATTTGAGAGAGATTTGTGGTGAAAAATGCATGTGAGAAGTAGAGTAGCACCAGAGAACTAGCAAGAGCAGGCGCAAAGTGGCTCTGGTTTCTCATTGTCCACTAATTATACCTGACCAATGCCAATTTCGACATATTTAACAATTGTAAGAAATGTAATGACAAATTCAACTTTTTTTCTTTTACGATTGTGGGACTTTGATCAAACATTTACTTAGCTCACTGCATTATTTGGTTTACACATTCCATTCTCAACATTTTCTGGCATTTCGTGGTAATGTCTGTATGCGTCATAAATTGACTACGTACTAAAACATAATACATAGATAAGAAAGATTTGTGATTAAGACTGGACACATCCGTATCCAGAGATATTCAATACTAAGGCACACAGGAGATACATAGGCATGAATGTAAACTCAAAATAACCAGTTTCCAAAAATACACATTATTTTGTCAATAATATGCTTTGCTTGCTAGTTAGATATTGTGAAATGTCAATTTTGTGATATTTGATATTGCATAAGTGGATATTTTGAACCCCTGGATCCAATATCCTAGTTCTTATGTTTACTAGTCCTAAAACAGTTTTGGTATTTTTAGGTCACTTTCAACAGTTACATGGGGCATGTAAAAGGCAAAACACCCTAAGAACAAGCAGGAACTGAATGCCTGGCAGAGCATCACCAGGGAAGAAACCCTGATCTGAGGATTTCTATGGGTTCCAGACTTCAGGCAGTCATTAATTGCAAAGAATTTGCATCCAAGTATTAAATCTCATGAATGTAATTAATGATTGTTTGTTTGTCAAATTACTTATGAGCCCCTAAAATTGGGGGGCTATTTAAAAAAATAATTGTTATTCCTACACAGTTCATAAAATATATTTTTTATGTAAGTTAAAGATGAAGTCTACACCTAAAGCACATCTAAATTTGTTCCTATTCAAATCCATTGTGGTGACATACAGAGCCAAAATTATGACAATGATGTCACTGTCCAAGTATGTTTGGACCTGAACCTTAATGTAAGGAAAATATTTTTTTTTATATTGTTCAACAGCCAGTTCCTTACAGTTCTTGAGTTTGAGTGTTAGTGTTTTAAACAATCATGGGAACGTTTTGGAGATCAGATTTTAAAAAGTACTGTGCTTAGCAAAATAATAGAATGCTATGTGGATTAATTATTTTGTAAAATTGCTTTTTTATTTTCACTCGTCTTTTCAAGGCCCCCCTGGCAGCCCTCTAACTGCTGTAAACTGCTGCTGTAATTTGTACAGGTTTATTCCTGAAAGGTTGAAGAAGTAGATGAATTTGTATGAATTTTTACGCATAGAATAGTACAAACTGCTACTGAATAACATTATACAAACAGCAGTTAGAACTTGTAGTTTTCTATAATTTGACTTTTTGACGCTTTATTTCGGACTTTTATTTTGAAGTGGATTCTCAAATTAGTTTGCTGCGGAAGTGGACTGTTATTAAAGAGAGCAGATACAAACGCCTCACACGTAGCTAGCAATAGTGTTCCGATTTGACAGCAGGACTGAACGGTCACAGACAACTTGATTTTATTAGAAGCTGAGTGTTGCTGTTAAAGAGATTTCACTAGTGAAGGTAAGAAAATACTGTCAGTTGCAAGCTACATTTTTAACCACACGATACTACAACTGATATTAAATAGCTATGTAGTTTTCAACTGACTTGTTAAACACATTTCAAATATTAATTATGCGCTTGCCTTGACAACATAGCAAAAACAAATTGCTGTATCTTAAGAAGTTGGAAGGTTAGTCTTCTTTTCCCCTCAACATGATATGTAGCTACTGGCTTACTGGCTTAAATTGGATGAGATCTAGTAAGCTGTGAATCGCTGGAGAAGGTAGAGATCTCACGTGCTTATTAGCTCTGACTACTGTAAACATATACGACAATTTTCTGTGATACAATTTTCGATGATAGTAATTAAATTGAGTCCTTACCTTCATATAGTTAATGATAACTTACCAGTCGTAGTAGTCCTTCATAGTGACAAATGTTAAAATATAAAAAGGTCGGGTCCGGTGGAGAGGACTGTACAGTACTCACACCAATATGGCATACGTAAATGGCTCGTTTTCTACCGCAGTCTGTGTTCCCAAAAACATGGGCTTCCAAACGTCCTTCACTCGTTCTGTAGGCGCAAAATTAGGAAATCAGTAATGATTATATAGAAATATTGTATTTAGAATTAAGTTTTCTGTTTACTGTGCGAGTAAAAATGTCAGGATTAATATTGCTAATGATTATTCATACTGGTTAGAAAGTAACACTTAGGTTAACCGTTGTGTTCATGTAATGTGTTACATTAGTCTAATATGGATTTAGTGAAAATTATAATTCATATCAAATCAGCCTACCTGTTAAAATAAATGTGATAAATGAAGATTAAAAAAGAAAATACATACATACATACATACATACATACATACATACATACATACATACATACATACATACATACATACATACATACATACATACATACATACATACATACATACATACATACATACGTGCCTGCCAGCCACTGTTTCAATGCCAGGAGGCAAAGAGAGGTTGTCTGTGGGAGCAGGCAGCTAATGAAAAGTGTTGCCCTGTGTCACACTGGTCAACCACATATTTTACCAAATGTAGCTCCCTGATTCCCCAACATTAAAGTATATCTCTTGTTCTCTTACTACAGGGCCTGACACATCGTTACACAAGTCTTGCTTTTTTTTTCTCACAACATCCATTTTGTGGGTACACAGAATGACACAGATGGGAATAGATACAGAGCACTGATTCAAAGTGTCACAAACTGGTAACTTCAAGAGCTTGGGGCAAAGAAGAAAAGGAAAATAATTATGACTTACAACAACAGAGAACTGGTGGTATATTATATTACTTATAAACTATCCCAGAAAAACTTCTCCTTCGACCACACTGGGCTCCTAGAAACACCTGGTCAGACGGAGGGACATTTGGAGGCAGTAGCAGTCAGCGCACACCCTAACGGCACAGTGAACGGGACGAGTCCTGGGACTCCACCACATCAGTCACAACCCTCGATTCCTCAGCGGACAATGGGGCTGGACGCAGTGAAAGAGGCATTGCGGGACTCAGCCAACGAGTTTGAGCTGCGTTATTTCACAGCGTTTAGTGACCTATCCTCCCAGCTGCACCTCACACCGGCTACAGCGTACCAGAGCTTTGCAAGCGTCATGGATGAGGTGTTCCGGGATGGTGTGAATTGGGGCAGAGTGGTGGGCCTGTTTGCCTTTGGGGGTGCCCTCTGTGTAGAGTGCGTGGAGAAGGAGATGAGCCCCCTGGTGGGACGTATTGCGGACTGGATGACCGTCTACCTGGACCAACACATCCAGCCCTGGATCCAGAGCCAAGGAGGATGGGTGAGTAGTAACTGAATACATGTATGCGGCAATGCGTTCCCCTGTGTTGGAAAATAATACAAATATTTGATTGATTGGATATATTAACTGGGAACTTGCATTGTCCGATGCTTTTGAGAGAATTTTTGACGTTTGTGGTGGAACAAATAATCTGTGTCCTGAAGTCCTCGGAAAACTATTCAAGCATGCTATAGTGTTAACTCTTTTTGAAACCCCATCTTCCTAAAAACGTTCTTCTCTGAGTTGTTCAAATTATATTTCCATAAATACTTTGAGGTTTCCCAAAAGAATGATTACACATTTCTCAAGGAACCTTTTTCTTCCTGTGCATTTATGTTGTATAAGTCCATGATATAAAATTGGATAGTTTAGAATATTGCAACAGGTTTGTGCACATTCTATTGTGCACATTAGCACTTGGGTTGCATTGGTTTGCTTTACTTTATCTAATACCTGACCTATAACCCAAGAGGCTTATTTATCTGCTCTTGAACAGTGTTCTGTTGTCTTACCTCCTGACGTGGTGTTTGGTTTGATCCAAGGAGAAAACCAGAGAGGCAGATAACAGTGAGTTGTTTTCCTCTGGCCAGCTGAGCATTGATCAGCCTCATTGAGTTTTGAGTTTAATCAAAACAAGCTCTGCTGGCTGGGATCGAAGTCTTCATCTAACGATAAAGTACAGGCTTAGGAAAGGCTTTAAAGACCATCCTTTGTTCTCCCTGTTGTCAGCTGAGAGATGGGTTGTCATGTTCCTGGTAGGGGGGCTTTTCATGGTACGGAAGGAGGACACTGGCAATGTCAGGCCTTTCCTTTTATGTGGGATGGTAATATTAATGTCCACTGGGGATGGCAGTTTGAAACCTTTTCAAAATATTGGGCTGTATGGACAGTGGTCTTATTGTGTACAACTACAATGTCTGGGTAAAGGCAATCAGGTTGAATTGTCTTTGTTGTTTAAAGAGCTGACATTTATTTTAATAGTGTTGAAATGAGCAGATGACTTGGACGAAGAAAGAACATAGAGCTCTGCGTTTGTCATACCACCACACCCAGGAACATTTAACGCCTTAAAACACTCGGAAAGCTTATAAACATAAAAAGTAAGTCATCACTTAATCTCTGTTTAAACAACGACTAGGCTGGGTTAGCCGTTGTCTGTACAATAATATAAAACACATGCCCAAGCACATACCCATTGGCTGAGGATGTTCCTCAGTACATAACGTCTGATTATCTGATGTTGAATATAGTTCAGAGCTGAAGACATGAATGGCCTTGATGTTGAATGGAGTTGCATATTCAGTCAAGATTCACTTCCCCCTTGTGCTGTTGGAACCTCAGACAGATGTAATTTCCTGTCCTCATCTACTTTGGAAAGCACATGTCATTTCCTTTCACATGCGCTATATAATGCCCATGTCCTAGCTATCAGTTTGTTTTGCTTTCAAGGCATGGCTTACTGTGTCACATCACGTGGGTCCTCACTTGATGCTATTATTTATGCCACAAAAATAATTAAATCTTAGACATTCATTCTCGAGTTTGAGATTCACAAGTTGTTTTGCAGGAAATGTATTGGAAAAAAGTTTTTATTTTTATTCACGGAAAGTTAAAATTGTTGCTAATTTCTGTGGCTAGAACGTAGGAGGCACTCCCAACTCATCACTGCATTGTGAGTAAATGACATCACTCTGTATTGCAGCCAGTCATGACATCATTGACGTACGATGTCTGAATTCAGTAGTTTTGGTTATGTAGTTGACTCAACCTCTTCTGCTTTGCTTGTTTTTTTACATTATTGACAAAATTAGAAGCAACTGTTTTGGAAAAACATTTTTTTGTAGGTTTTTGAAATGATGTTCTGAACTTGTTAATGTCAATAGGCTCTATACAGGGGCTGTCCCATGAGACTCCCTCATTCAGGAATGCCCCCTTAATAGGTCAGATCTTAATTACTTTGATGCACTTCCTAGAATTTGTCATGAATGGAATATGCAAACCACTCTACCTCACACTCCGCTGACTGGACAGTGGACACACACACACACACACACACACACACACACACACACACACACACACATTTCATGGCAAGAACTTCCCATTGAGTGAATTTCTTTTATGTGGTTTTCTCTTGTCACAACCTACATGTTCTCTTTCTGAAAGGCATAGGAAATGCCCTCATGTATTTTCTCTCGCACGCACGCACACAGCTGTTGGCAGCTGTTGGGTGTATAGGGCCACAACAGGTGTGCTGTATTACCTGATTTGTTTTATTTTGGAGGAGACAGTTAAGTCCACACATGGTTATGTCAGTGTTACTCACTCTTCTCTTGCAAACAATCTTGCTGCTCTTTGTTCATTCTGCAATCTGGGGAAAAAGGCAGCTGTAAATATTGTGCCTGTTTATGATTCACTGTTTGGTCAATATTACTCTATGTTCTTATGTATGTTGTCTTGACAGTGTTTGCAAAGTGTAGCAAATTTATAGAATGAATATCCTCAACTGAATGGTATGTGTTTTCTGTCAGAACATGCCAAATGTGATATTTATTTTAATTTTATTATTTATTAAAGGCAGACTTTTTTTAAAAGAAAACAACATTTAAACTGTGTAGCTGATTATACCATAAAATCCACAAATATTTATAAACAACAATCATTACAATGTATTTGGTGACAACTGCCTTTATAGAGCAATACAGTTCCATTCCAAAAAAATATCCTGTAAAAAATGAAATAGTGAGGATGCCCCATAGTCAGTTGGGGAACCTCCTTTAAATGCTACAGTATAGCAGTATTTGGTGACTGGGAGTAACAAGTTGACAATCAATAAACCACCAAAGGTATGACACTGACTTAATATGTAATTTGCCCCAAGCTGTTTTTGTTTTTCCCACTGGTTTACCTCGCTCTCTCTTCATTTGGAAAGTAAATTGTGCTGAAGAACATCAAATTGAAACAAATGATGCAAAGTGAACAGAACGTGGCTTACCTCTCTGGGCTGTGAAGGGGGAAGGTGTGGGAGGGTAGACGGGCTGTGGATGGGTGGGCAGAATGCCGGAGGGGGTTTGCCTGAGGGGGTTTGGGTTATGACCAATTATGGGGTAATAATATGTGGATGTGCCCTGTAAATGCTTTTGTACTGACGGAATAATATTGGATTACTCATTTGGAGTGTCAGTGGGACAGAGTAAGAGTTCGCACTGGGAGGAAGAGGATGCCTGCAGAGTGAGAAACTATTTATTTCCTTCATGATTTACCTGTGAGATGCTCTACAAGCCTCTACCTAGCTAATGACTTCATACTGGCTGTTGTTGACATATGTCGTCAGACTGTATTGATACCCTAATCTGTTTTACTTTAAGCACCTCAGCTCTTTCCTTTGTCCTTGTGTGAAGGTTTCATAATCAGCACATTTTCTGCAGTGTCCTTTGAATGAATACACTCATTACCATGCGCATCAGATACACTCGCAGAGGACAGGCATTCATTTCTCCTGCAGTCTTCTGTCAGACTGTCCTGGAGGAAAGGACAAGGAGATCGTACCCCTGGGACCCATCAGGCTTCCCACCCCCCCAACCACTACACACTTGTGTGGCAGACCTGAGGTGGAAGATCAGGCCAGCGCGTCTGTCCCTAATATGTCCCTGGCCAGCGTCATGCATTTGTCCGTGTTTACCAATACACCCATCCACGGATTTGTCTTAATTCCCTTCGATCTGTTTGAAAGATCGCTAATCCCAAGTGACGGTGACAGGTGACCTGACAGATTCCCCCCAAAACATGCATTTCATACTCTTCATATAATAGTATGTTGTTTCTAAATAAAACAATTCTAATTTCAGGGTATATGTTGTAGCTTTATTTGGCATGCTGTGCATCATGAGATGGAACCACACCATTGATTTCACGTGACCATCTTAAACAAAGGACCGCCGCCTGCACGTACACATGCAGACACACACACACACACTCGCACTCACACACACACACACACACACACACACACACACACACACACACACACACACAAACAGAGAGAGTGTAATGTGGTTTGCTATCTGCTGTGCCCAGCAGTCCCCACAGGTATTGTGCTGGTATGTAGATGTATGGCGCAGGGAAGTTCATTGTCCTGAATAAAGGGTACATCTACATGTGGCTTTTTGTCTGTTTCTCTGACCTTCACAATACTACCATCCTGCTTTGGATACCATTACTATGTGCTTAAACAGCCTGTTTATATATTTTATCTGTTTTCCTCAGGAATGTGTTCAGTCTTTTATTCACCCGTAGTGTGTGTGTTTGACGGTATGTCAGTGACTGAGCGAATCTGTCAGCAAACATATGGTACTGTCTGGTCTCCCTCAGTCTTGTCACAACCATAGACTGAAGCAGTAGTTTTGATACTGAGGGAACACCAGGAGTCTGGGCTATTCCATTGCTCCAGGGTTGTAGGGAGGTCCTCACTCAGCTAACCTTCAAAGAAAGGTTGAGCTGTTCCACTCTAGGGTTGTGGGGGGGATCCAGTCACTATAATATGTAGCTAGGAGACTAGACACTACTCCGTGTCTAGGGTGTCTAGGGATAGATGCTGTGAACAACATCTGTCTGTGTTTGCATGCATTCATAATTGCGTCTTGCCCAATGAAATGGTCCATTTAGCAGCAGCTCCCCTTTTCTCTATTTATAGCCTGTTATCAGCACATCAGCCAGCCACGTGGAACACAGACCTTCACCAGTCCTGGCTCACCTATGAATATGTTCCACTACAGGGCTGATCCGGGCCAGTTTGCCTCCATCACGGTATGGATGATGTACCCATCTACAAAACAAAATGTATAGTACTCTGCCGGGACGAAGCGGGCTGGTGGATGGGGTAACAAATGGAGAAATTCAACAGCCAGTGTTTGTTGGGTTCTTTACTTGAATTGAGACACTTCCTTGAGGATTCAAAATAAATACCATCATTACACAAAAATAGTAATATGTACACTGATTGTAATCATTTTATTTCAACATGAATTGCAACTTGAAAAATATTGTGAAATTTAGTCTTTGCTTTTGTGTGTAACAAAACACTACATAGTGTAGGGAATGTGTTTATGAAGCTATAATATAGTTTATGAAAGTGGAAGTAGACTTCTCAAGAGCACAGTTCTACACCCCATATTTGCTGCCTTAAGATTGTCACCAGTCATTTCCCCCTTAAATTAAGCCAGACCTATTCACAAAACTTAATTGGAACACAACCCTGATAGACCGTAGCGCCGTGTAGGGCCTAGTTGCACTAGAGAGCTGGTCAGTCGGAAACCGCCGTAAGATCACCTTCAACACAGCTCACCTGCCCACTGAGCAGCACTACACTAGGCATTGAGCCAGCACTATGCTGCACGTATAGCATTGAGCCAGCACCATGCTGCACATATAGCTAGCAGTAAGCCAGCACCATGCTGCACATGTAGCATTGAGCCAGCACCATGCTGCACGTATAGCATTGATCCAGCAGCATGCTCCACATATTGCAGTGAGCCAGCACCATGCTGCACGTATAGCATTGATCCAGCAGCATGCTCCACATATTGCAGTGAGCCAGCACCATGCTGCACGTATAGCATTGATCCAGCAGCATGCTCCACATATTGCAGTGAGCCAGCACCACAAACTGCATAATTTGGCTACCTGAGAGGGAGACAGAATGATTCAGCCACACTGTTTGTTAGTGGCTAGAGAAAGTAGAGCATGTTGTTTTTGGTGCACCCTTCCTGGCAACGTTTTTCCTACGTATCTGCAACTCCCTATGCTTCAGCTCTGAGCAGGCTTAGTGTTGAAATCAGGTCATGAGCAATTCCTTCCCCCCTCCCTCGTGTTCACTTTCTCCCTCTACATCCCTCTGAACATCCCCATTGGTTCCTTGTTTCTTTTTCCTCTTCGCACTTAAACATACAATAATTCATAAACAACTACATTGGATGTTCTGAGTTCATTTAAAAAAAAAATAACTTCAGTAATTATGCAAATAAAAGATACAAATGCTATGCGTCTTATGTAAGCCTACTCTGTAGGTTTGAGAAGGTTTTGGGTAATGTTACCATATTGCAGTGTTGCCACAGAAGACTGTTATCAGCAAGCTGGCCTCACAGAGAGACTAATGCACACATCAGGCAGATGAGGGCAATGGATTTCCAGGCATTACTTTCTTTAAAGGCAAGAATGGAGTATTGGGGTGCATATTGATCAATAGCAGGAGCACTAATCACCCCCATAATGAATTTCCAGTGCATCCAAAGGCTGGATGGGTATTTAGGTATGTGAAAAGTTAAAATATTTCCTTATGTTGCTAGCCTGCCATTTGGTTTTCAACATTTTGAATATAATAAATGGGAAACTGGTTGTTATTCTCTCCCGCTGTCCTCAAAGCTGGTATCAGGTTTGATTCTCTGTGTAAATAATGGTCAAACAAATAGATTGAGTCAGTATGGTAGCTGAGATGTTTTAGCCTGATGGAGTGATATGAGCTGATGGCTAAGACAGAATGTGCTGAACTACTACAGTCTCCTGGCATTGTATGTTTTATGATAAAGCTGGCTAACATCAGCAACACAGTTTGTTTAATCACAAGCAGTGTTTTGACAATCCCTGTCTTTCTGCTCCAGTAATAAATTTTAATCTTGTACATGGTTTTCCATTTTCTCCCCCGCTTCTTGACAGATTGTATGTCTGACCCTATGTATGGGGTTTCGTTTTTGCTGGTTCACCTTCATTTGGTGCTGTTGGTGCAGTAAAGGGGACTGCAAGAAAAACACGCATGGCAGATCCCGGGGTGTGGCAGCTGTGGGCCGTAGTTCCTAGACTCTGTGGGGAGTGCAGTGTAGACAGAATGGGGGCTGCTGCTCCAGTGACATGGGAACAGATTGGTGTCTAAGCCTGAATGTCCTGACTCATTAATCTCCTTTTTAATTCATGGATTCAGCAGGGACACACAGAACCCCACTAGATAAAGTGTAAAGGGTCACACAGCCATCTTTAGCTCCACCACGTGTACAGTACAACAAACAGTAATGGCCAGCTGGGATGACACTTCAAGTGCATGAAGAAATACTTGTTGATCCCTGTTCTTTTTAAAACAGTTTATTTTTAAAAGGGGACAGGGCAAATTTAATAAAACACGTGATTTACATTGGTTAAAAATGCCAGATTTAGCCAAAAAGGTTGTTTTTCATCTGTAGTCCACTGGCCTTGATGTTAAAATAGCACAAAAACAAAAAGACCAACAACAAAGCAAAACTCAGAAAAATCTGGAACAAACAGCACATTTAGGACAAGTTATATGATCGACAACAAGACATACTTATAGTGAGTATATATATTGACAGCACAGATGCATTAAAAACTGACAAAATAGATCCATAGTAAGTAATTTTAGTGCTGACCATCCATATGTACTGACCATTCATTGTTTCAGCAGCTTCGCAAAATGTTAGGTTTACTTGTCTGATATGGAATGGGATTAAATTCCACTTCCTTGATCCTATGATGGACCAGGCTGACTGACTAAAATGTATTTTCTGCCACGGAATAACAGTTGCCTCTTGAGGTTCAGTATTTGTTGTTCTGTTGATGTAGATAGCAAGTGTCGGTGAAACTAGGTTGTGAGTGACTAAATACCAGGCATACATTTACGTATTGTATCAGGTCTCCCCAGCTCAACAGCTGGTACTTTTTTTAAAGTTTAGCAGTGAGAGTAAAACCTTTATTTTTCATCTAGAATTTTTATGGCTTGTTTGTATAGTGATTCAGGGGACCAGCTTGTCAGACTATAGTGTAATCATAGTGTTAAAACATTGGCAGCCTCTGTATATGGGATTTCTGATGGAATAAAAATGTGCAATATTAAATTTGATTGCTTTACATATTTTTTTGACGTGATTTAAATGAGATCAGTAAGCACCCCAAGATATTTATATTCACTCACAACCTGTCATTTTTCACCCTCAACCATTATGTGGGTCACTTGTGGATCTATTGGTTTAGCAAAAGAACGGTTTTAGAGACATTTACTTGGAGGCAAATCTCTCGTAGCCATGTTGTAACCTGAGCCATATATCTTTAAAGCTTAGCTGCAACATCTGCTTTGGATTGGCCATGTATAGATATGTAAATGGTCCATTTAGTGTCATACATTATGGTTTCAACATCAGGACAAACCTATAGAAGGTTGTTAATATATAAAGTGAACAAGAGTGGACCGAGGATGGATCCTTGAGGTACACCAGTAGGTAGCTGCACAAACTTGGATCTATGATTATCAATAGAGACTGACTGAGACCGGTTTGTAAGATTCCACTCATGCCATTGCACCATTACAGAAACTAGATGTTGACATGAACCTTGGCAAGGATAACGTTATGATTAACAGTATCAAAAGCCTTCCTAAAATGAAGAAATACTGCACCTACAACTCTACTCAAATCCAGAGAAAAATAGATTTTCTCAACAAAAAAAAAGGCAATTAGCCATGTCTGTTGAATGTTTGGAAGGTTTGAGGGACCTGATGGATTTTATAACTTCTGATTGAGTAATGCTTTTTTATGGTAAAAGCATGTTCTAATATGGTAACTGGATACACTCTGTCCTGGTCTACCAGGAAACTCTGGGAGATTTCAGCTACAGATTCAAAAAAGTAGTAATTGAAAGACTCTGCTATTTCTGTTGGGTGCCTTAAGAAAATTCCATTATGGTTAATTTCAAGTATTTTTCTATTGCTGTGGTGTTCCCCTGTCCTTTTCTTCAATTGGCTATACATCATTTTTGCATTTCCTTTGGCCTCATTTAAAGTAGCAATAAAAAAAATCCCCTTGGCTTTTCAAATATCCTTCACTACCTTGTTTCTTAAAATTATGGTGTGATACTTGTCATGTTGAAGTTTACTTTGATTTAGTTTTTTCAAGCAAGATCACCCTCTTTCATCAGTTTAATAATAATATTATTTAACCAAGAGACTGTTATTTTTGGCCCTATGTTTAATTTTATGGCTAAATTGTAGAATAAGTTATTGTATTTTGTTTGAAAATGTTAGATAATCTTGTTCAAAATTGTTTCCCGTTAAAAGCTAATTCCAGTTAACCTGTTGGATTGAAGTTTCGAAATTATTTTGCTTATTCCTTGAAATTTTATCAGATTCTGTTGCAGGCATTTGTTTAAAGCACTTAATGTTCAGCTTCCTGGACACTACAATTAAATTATGATCAGACAGTCCTGTTAGCATATTGAACGATTTTAAGATTCTTTCAGGTCTGTTGCTAAAAGCTAGATCCATATGTGTACTGGTGGAATTAGTTATTCTTGTGGGCCCTCGAATTACCTGTGTTAAATTCATTTAATCCATAACCTTTTTCTGATTTTTCCTATGTTTATCCTCCCAGTTTGTATTTAGGTCACCCATAATGATTACATATTTCTTAAAGGTACAATATGTAGTTTTCCAAAACGATAACAAAAGATGTAATTTACATTAATGAAGCAAATATCACTTAACCTATATTTTATATATTTATTTCTTAGTTGTGTACATTATCCTAAATGTTTCCACCAATTGCCACCCCAAAGATATTTGTAATATAATTCGAAGACACGAGACGTTTCATTTTGTCTTCCACCAATGGCGTCATGTAACCTTTGACTGCTCTAGTTGTTCTAAGTTTCAGTTGTCAGTGAACATTTTTTCTGCCGGAGATGCTAGATTGGAAGGTTGTCATTGACGAAGATAACAAAACCCATGATCGCACGCTATTCCTGACATCATCCAAGTACATCTTGCTGTTGTTTTGATTTAGAGACCCCTAGCGGCCAAAAACTACATATTGTATGTTTAAAATTACTTTCTCTCAGTACGTTATCAAGTTTTTCACAAACTTACAAAACGAGGTTTGTAAATCACTACAAGGACAAGTGACATTTGTGGTGACAGTGTTACATTTAGACCAAGAAATTCCAGTCCATTTTCATTTGATACCTGTATTTCATGACAATTAAAAATATATTTGGCATAGATTAGAACCCCCCCCTTCTTTTGAGCCTAGTCTGTCCCTTCTATAGATATCATAACCAGGTACTGATGAACATGCGGAGGGTGAATATTCATGTAGCCAGGTTTAAGACAAGCAAAGAAAGAATCAGTGAGAAGATGTTGGACTTGGTCACTTTTTGACTTAATGTTACGTATGTTTAAGCATCCACATAATGTCTTTTGGCTTTACTTTAGGCTCCCATAATAACTTGGATTTATTCACAATTCTTCAGATTTTTTTATGATTGCTGAATATAGCAGTTTCTCGTGGCCTTTGACAGTCATGACGTCTTCACAGAACTTAGTATTTTGTGGCATTATTGTAGAAAAAGGCAGGATATCATTAATACTTGCTGATTGATGGAACGCAATGGTAGGTTGTTGTCATCGTGGTGTGGTTTGATGATATCGCGCCGCTGCTCCGAACCGCTTGCTGTCATTCCCCGACTTCCTTCACCAACATCCCAGATTCCCGATCTGCTGGCAAACTGTGCTCCCCACATTAGACAAACCCCAGGGCTCCCACAGCACCAGAACAGTGGTGACAACCAGCCAGGTCTATTTGCTCATTGACTGATATTAACGTTGAAGGTGCATCCCAAGGAGAGTGTGGTTTTGCGCCTGGCTGTAACTCCACCGGTGAAGTTCCTACCTCCATCGTTGCTGTGGAATTACAGCAGTTATAGCTATTCGTGGGAACTGGGCCAGGACCCTTATAAATGTCTCCGGATAATAGAAGGTAGACCACTGTGATCAGCGTATCATTTTGCTGGAGCTTTGGCACAGGTGGTTTGGAATGTTTGTTTCGTCGGCCATAGTAGATGAAGTTGTTGAGGATATCTCTCATATTCATAGTGTTTGGCATAATTTTACTGGTTTAAAAGAAAATTTCAAAATAAATTTGACAAACACATCTGGAGGACTACCTGCCGCCATATTTTTCATCTATTTCCATGTCTTCCTCAGCAAACACAGCCCAGCCTCTACTGTTTTTGTCAACCTAACCCTTGTGTGGGTGTTTAATTGAAGTAGTAAGTGTGAAATCTTTACTGAGTGACTATCTTTTATAGGTAGTGTTCTTTGAACAGGCATGGTTAATAGCAGAACCACCCAGTCCGAGGTCCAGAACATGCAGAGTTGTTGTTGTTTCGTGGGACATTGAAAGACACCCTGAGAGAACACTGCAAATAATAAATTGGTAATAAACTTTAAAAAAAATCCATTAACTATGAAAAGAATATTAAACTGACATAGAAAAAAACCTTTCAGCTCACAGACCTTTGTCAGGGTGCAACACTGCACTTGACCAACAGGTGAATTTTATAGAATGAGTGACCCCCCCCCCCCCCCCACACACACATACACAAACATTTACTCTATGGTTTGACACAGCCTGACTAATTTGAGGATTACTAGTCCTCTGCTCGTCATGGCTAGTTATCATGATCTGCTGCCAGCCTGTCTGGGGGCAGTCTTTGCTTTCAACTTTACTCTAGTACGTTCTGTCCTGTTTGCTGTAGCATCACATGACAGCAGATCAAATGTGGAAACTGGTCTGAGTAACAATCAGTTTGCTAAGAGCAAGATATACCAGCCTTCCTTATAAGATTTTCATCAAACGCAATGGTTTGTGTTTCTGAATTTACTCAACAAACAAACAATGACGTGATATTGAATTACACTTTTGCCCCTAAAGCACAACATGTTCTGTGTTGCAATTCCCAGGAAGGGTTGTTTTTGATTAGACTACAGTAAGTCCCCTTCAGCTCTTGACTACAACCCATCGAGGGTAACATAAGTGGGTCACAGAGAGACTTTGTTCTGACCTTTGTGGAGTCTTAACAAACTAAGTTGGAGGAAATTTGTAACATGCCCAAGACATGTCCTTCATGTGAGGTGAGTGGATATAGAGATTTTGCCACATCACTGAAGAATGTACCAGGACAGGAAATCCGTCCAGTGTGACCAAGCAGTTTTGTTAACTCTCCATTGTTCTTCTTTAGGCTTTTTTTTAAGCGAAATCTGGCCTATTGGCTCGGTTTTCTATTGAGGCCTCTGTGTGCCCAAGGCTGTGCTTGCATTCTTATTCACACAACCTGCTGAACATTCTGGTTTCCTTTCTGCCTAACGTTTTGCATACGATTAAGTCTATTTGGTAACCATGTCCCTGGCACCCTGCACCCTTTTGGTTAGCAGATGGACTCAAGTCTTCTATTGGAAGTATTTTGCACAAATCAGCAGTGTAATGGGTTCTGGAATTTTCAGGTGGACTGTACAGAACTATTGTCTCTGTTCTACATTATATAGTAGGATTCCAGTTTCAAAATTCCTTCAGTCTAAGAATCACCATAAGTTTAGTTTGGAAGCATCATGATTGATTTTGGTCATTGTTTTAGTCATGGTTTTCTGTTGTCTTGGTGATTGTGTAACACAGAAGTAACCCATTACATTACACCATGACTCGAGGGGCCGGTGGTGTTGATTAACTTAATGTTCCGTCCTCTCTGAGATCTAGTCTTGGGCAAAGAATGAAACCCTAATCAGCTTTTCTCTGGTAACTGTGACAACCTCTCTACCACACTTGCTCGCTCCTTCACTCTTCTACCCTTTTTGTCTTGCCAGCTAACGGTTGAAAAACACAGGAAACCTGGCATTGGAAAACAACCACTGCTGCTTAGCACCTACCATCTCTGGGGCACAGGTGGAGAAGTCTGTGGAGACCCAGAGCCGGGTTAGGTCTAGCTACCATGCAGGTGTCTGAGACACAGCCACTAAAACGGAAACAGGCATTTAATCCGACACAGAAACATTACCTGTAGTCTAATTTGACATGTAGGCCTTTTTCATGCTCCAGTTCACTAGAAGGTTCCACCTGTTGAAGTGATGAATCAGAGCTGTAAGAGCTCCAGCCCTCTCTCTGCAAGTTAGGTGTTCTTTTCCCTTCCCAAATTTAAATGAGAACGGTAAATTCTTGATTTGTCTTAAGCACCAGAACTTAGCTTGTTTTGTAGTGGATTTTGTTGTATCTTGATAGAGGTCGGCTGATTTACATTTTTCAAAGTCATCAGTAGTCAGCGCTTTTGCAATACAATTTTCTGCAATGCATGTCTTAATTAAAGTGAGATTGCAAACCAAGGAGACTGCATCTCATCACCTGTAGCACATAGCAACATGTAAAGGACTTACTCTGTATAGAAGCCAGGGTAAATTCATAGCTACTGTAGCATGAAACTTACATTTTCAGAAACATTCTCAGTAGAACACATTATGGTAGTTTCCGTTTCGAGCCTGACCAGGGCTTCTTCGACTTTCCCCGGACCTCCAGCACTAAGCAGCGCAAATTGGCAGAGCGCTGCCTGGGATTTGTGGTAAGTAGAATTATTTACCTTCTACTCTCAAGTGACTTCTTCTTGTGCAGATCGGCCGCCTGCAAATTAAGTCACAGAAGTATAGTTGGTGAGCGCAATCATCCCATACATGATCTGACTAAAGGCTTCCGTGTTGGACGAGCAGTGCGAAAAGAAGCTAGGCGACATGTGGTTTGATGAACCATGTGAGCCCCCTCCACCATCCCACATTTGACCAAGCGGTTATGAAGCTGCCGACAAGGCAGGGTCAGTGGAAAATTGTAAAAGACTAATTTGGAGGGGGGAAAAATGCAGAGTAAATAAAAATATAAAAGAATCTTTTGGCTATTTGACAAAGTTTTAAGTTAAGTGGTGTCAATTATTGTTTTTTGCCTTAGGAATTTTTAATTCTAAAAAAATATTGCCTAATATAGTGAAAGACATCTTTTAAGTTGTGAAATGACTAAACGTAAGATAGCTGTAAATGTCCCCCCGGCCCTGAACAATCTGGGCACTCATTTTCAAACACCTGACAGCGCAAATTGCAGGAAAATTGAGTGTCTGTCTGTACTGTCTATCTACTACAACACTAGCTACTTAATCTGCCTGCTTATACAACAATTTGAATTATAAATAATTTTGATTATTTTCATTAATCTAATTCTCCCTATAGTGGATTGACATCATACTAAACCTTGTGCGCTAATAACAATATAACATTTTTCAACAGATTTTGTGTGTGTGTGTGTGTGTGTGTGTGTGTGTGTGTGTGTGTGTGTGTGTGTGTGTGTGTGTGTGTGTGTGTGTGTGTGTGTGTGTGTGTGTGTGTGTGTGTGTGTGTGTGTGTGTGTGTGTGTGTGTGTGTGTGTGTGTGTGTGTGTGTGTGCTAACATCAGTCATTGGGCATTAGTCATTTTCCGAATGCAGAGTGGTCCATGGTTGAAGGTTTGTTTTGCATATTGGGTGGCCAAGGACATTTGGCCAAAAGACTTCTGTTTTTCCTGGGCGGTCATATTGACCTGTCTGTATTACTGGGGTGATCACTGAGTTGGTATGGTTATTAGGGTCGTAATTATTTTAATTATTAATTTGAGACTCTATCTATTTTATGACGAAGTTGCACTAAGTGTTCATTGTACATTTATTATTTTTGACAAATGTACTGTTTTTATATATGTACAGTGTCCACATTATATTACTAGAAAGGTGCTGTTCTACAGTAGGCCTATGTGATTTCAATTGTGTGTTCATGGGTGTGTACAGATGTGACTCTGCATGGGACTTTTCTAGGCATGCCTGGGCAAGTACAATATACACTAGGGCTCAGGACATTGATTACCACTAATGAGTACAGGGATGAGTCTCTGCCGCCATGACAATGGATGACAGGAGTTAGTGTTGGGAAGTTAGTCTAGCCTTATTTGATTTAGAAATGTCATTAATGACAGTGACATTTTCACATCTCTTTGACTTTATTTAAATGCAGAAACTGAATGAGTTGTCTACACCCGCAGCATTCTTCTTGAAGGTGATTTCACATGATGGTATCAGTCTGCTGGCTCCTATGCTGGTTAATATTGACATTCCTGACATCCTACTCTAGTGAGTCAAGCTTGCGCAGTTGTCCACAAAACCCAGTACATAATGTTCATGGGAGTGTTTTTATTGTTGTGTTAGAATAGAATACATTGCATTGTATGTAAGTTGTAGGTGTTGCTGTATTAATGCTTTATTGCTTAACTTTTTTATTCATGGGAAAGTATGTAGGCTGTAGGCCTACAGCAGGGCTGCCCAACCTTGATTCCTCTCCAGCACTAATTTACCACCAGTGATTCTACAAGTTAGCTGGATGAAGCAGGCTACTCACAGCAGGGCAGATTCAGGACAATACAGCCCTGGTTTACAGCATTATCTGTCAGCCAGTGCGAGCTGAGGTCCTACAGACAGTCAGAGCTTAATGCTGGCTCGCCTCTGAAGCTAAGCAGAGTCTGTCGGTACTGGTCTGTCCATGGATAGAGGTTTCTGTAAAATAGTTGGAACGCCAGTAGGGGGCACTCTTCCATCTGGTCTGCAAGTGGAGTGCAACAACGTTCAGAGCCAGAAGACAAATAGACACAGATTTTTTATACAACTGGACAAGCACACAGAGATTTAGGCCAAAAGCTTGAACCATTAGCCGTAAAATAATTAATTAATGGTTCCAGACAATGTAAACCGGTATCACACATCAAACTGCACCCACTTTCTGTTGGTTATGCATTAAAGCTACGTTGTGTAAGAATTTCCCATCTAGCTGTGAAATTGTATATGCTGTACACTGTATAGCAGTGTTTCTCAAACTTTTTTTCAATATTTTACCCCCTTTGAATTGACAAGTACCCGTTTAACAGTGCAAAACATTTTTGGTAGAAAAAAAGTAAATATGAAGAGGTACAATACAGCGCTGGCAGTGATAGATTCACTAAACAACAACCTTTTTTAAACAAAAACATTTAAATGCTACATATCAAATGTTTAGAACCCATCACTTAATTCATTTGCTATTATAGTATAATTATTTTAGGAATTATGCATGACATATTATTAAATGAGCATTTTGGCAAATATTTAATGTACTCCTGCATTACTCCAAAGTATCCCTAGGGGTACATGTACCCCCATTTGAGAAACACTGCTTTAGAGAATCAAGTGTGATTATCTCGTGAACCGTACATGCTAGCAACTAAGTCTTGTACATCCCTGTGGGTTAAACATAGCCGGAGCTATGGCACCTCAAATTGGTCATGTTTTTTAGATGTTACAACACATTACAGATGGGAAGTAGGAAGTGAAAATGACAAATAATAACTATGAAATGATGTAGGACATGAAAGAGAGCTGGGATTTCAAAAACGTATAGAAATATATTGAGAAATGGGTGCAGCATTTTGATGTTGACTTGTCTGTATGGCCCCCAAACATTGCACACTGGTCCAGGAGCCCTGGGGGCTTGACAATATGCATTGAAAAGCCTTATTCATCATGGTTTACATGCTTTTACACACAAAAAACAACAAAATATACATACATTCTTTAGTTTTTAGTTATTTTCTTTATTTAAGGAGATGCATTGAATTTTGGTGAGTAAGAGGAACCATTTTATTTTGATGCACATATTTGTACATTAGCAGGAATGTAGCACAATTTGCATGTGAAAGCAGTTATAATTGGTCTATGTAACAATAACATTTTTGATTAAAATCAACAAATAATTGTGATAATTAATTGTGATCTCAATATTGATCAAATAATCAAGATTATCATTTTGGCCATAATCGTGCAGCCCTACTTTGATTAGTTGATGGAACTAATTACACATGAATGAGCACATATATTTTTGAAAAAACAAAGGGCTTTTTGGTAAGAGTCAACTCAAAAATGAGATTTTCAGATCATTCCAAAACAGGGACTTTGCAAATGCAGATTTTGCTTTGCACACGGTTTTATTATTCCCTAGTATGAACTTTCATTGAATTTCACAGTTGTATTTATCCTAGCTGGCCATTTTTAAGATATAAAGTAGTCTAGAGAAGTAGCATTGCTAGTTACCTAACTGGCATACTGTTGTCACTATGTTCTCACTGTCACTGCTCATTATCCATCTGACCTCTGACAGAATGTTTTTGTTTGTAAATATTTATAAACAAGTTCTCAACCCACAAGGTAACAGTTCTAAATGATGAAATGACCCGTGGGATCAGTGTTTATATTCCACCCGATCCATTTGCGGTTGGCCCACAGGATACTGATGATTGTGTCTTAACTCTGAAGTATCTTGAGAATTCATAATTGGCCTCTTCTCCAACCTCCAATACATTTCTTAAAAGCTACATTCTGTGACTTGTAGTGGCAAAATTATTTTTAGGCCACCCCTTTTTAGTCCGGATATGTGGTATATTGTTTATGCTATATGTACAGTCTAAGTAGAATCATTGTCTTACCACAGTTGGCTTGAAACACAATGGTGTTCCTCACCGCCACAGTTTCCTTACCAAGCATCAGGCAGGAATCCCCAACCAGGGCTGTACAGCAGAGGTGGACATTTACTTGAGTAAATGTACTTTTCTGAGTAACTATGAGTTCACAAGTTTTGGGAAGTCCCTACTTCAGACTAAATTGATCAGGTAAAGGGAGTTCATATCTTAACAGTAACTAGTGGTGCAACGGATCGTCATTGATCCGTGATCCGTTCGGATCAATATCTTCGGTTCGGCACACACGTGATCCGCGGATTGATTACTGAAATAAAAAAAGTTTTGCGCATGTTCAGTCCGCTTACAGCATGGTCATGGCGAGCGGAGGAACGGAGGAGCTTGGACGTCCCGCGTCATTTAAATCCCCTGTATGGGAGCATTTTGGCTTCCTTTTTAAATATAATGAAGGAAAGAGGTTAGTGGATAAAACCGTGACAGTGTGTAGGCACTGTGGCACAAGAAAGCGATGTGACAGGGGAAACACATCAAGCATGGCCATGCA
>JACXGM010012727.1:0-23718 GCA_016801145.1 Umbra pygmaea
GACAAGAGACAAGGGGAGAACACCATGACTAAATACAAACACATACTAATTACTAACTCAACCCACCCGTGACTAACAATTACCCAACCAATAATCAAAATGAACCTATGACAAAACTAGACACAAGAGGGCAGCAAAACAACACAATACAGGGGAACCACAGAGACTATACATGAAACCCACACCTCGAATGTGACACCTACCAGCTCTTTCCCCATGATTCCGGCCCAAAATGAGACTCCGCCACCTTGCTGACGTCGCAGCCTTATTGGGACACAGGCGTGGTTCTAGCAGGGGGGAAAACACATTCGCCTGGCAACACTATGTTATGTCGGCAACACAAACTCTGATTTGTCCTTTCAGAATAATAGCGCTCATTTTAATTCATTTCAATAATCATTGTGCAGTCATTAAAAAGCTAGTGAATTCTAACCAAATGCAATTGTATTGTGTCTGAAGAAACAAGAGTATATGATTGCAAAAAAAACATTTAACATGTTTTCAATCACAACATTTCATTAAAAACAGTAACAAATATGTTGTACACAGAAATTGATTGAATATATTTTCAGTGTGTCATGTGAAAACACAATTCCATTTTTTTAAAAATCACTAGAGTCTGTTTTATCCAACAATAGACTAATTTGAACATAGACACAGTATCTATGCAATGAATGAACAATGATTATTGTAATGAATTACGAGCACTATTATTCTGAAAGGACAAATCAGAGTTTGTTCTGCCAACATAACATAGTGTTGCCAGGCAAACGTGTTTGCCCCCTGCTAGAACCGCGCCTGTTGGGACATGGTGGCCATCCACCAACTATCCACTACTCCATCCATCTGGACCATCCAGGGTTGCACGGCTCTCATCAGTAAACAAGAATGTTTGAAAATTAATATTAATGTCTTTCTGAGCCAACTGCAAACGTTTCTGCTTGTGTGCATTGGTTAAGGGTGGCCGAATAGTAGGTTTAGCACAACTGCAAGTCTCTGGAGGATCCTACACCTTGAGGTTTGTGGGACTCCAGAGGCACCAGCAGCTTTAAAATACCTGTTTGCTGCTTTGTAATGGCATTTTAGCAGCTGCTCTCTTAATCCGATGAATTTGTCTGGCAGTAACCTTCCTCATTATGCCTTTATCTGCACGAACCCATCTGTGCTCTGAACCAGCTACAAATCTCTTCACAGTATATTGATCATGCTTAAGTTTTTGTGAAAAATCTAATGTTATCGTACCTTGTCCAAGGCATTGCACTATTTGATGCTTTTCTGCAGCAGATATATCCTCTTTCTTTCTCATATTGCTTGAAACCTGTGGCCTGTTTAATAATGTGGAACATCCTTCTTAAGTAGTTTACCTTATTTCCTCAAATAAAAACCAGGTTTTTTATTTACCTCTACTGCAGAAGGTAACCGGCTTTTATTTGAAACTGGCTTTTTTTAGAGGCAGGCCTTTATTTCTAATTCCCTCTGTTTTATAAGTATAATTGGCTATAATTTAGTGTCAATCCTTGTTCCAGTTTGCCCTTTAATTTCTGCATTACATTGTTAAAGCAATCTCAACACTTCTTGTAACCGTTACAATAAGTAGTTGAAAAAAGTTGTTGAAGATTCAGTCGCTTGCACTTATTGGGAGCTGTGTTATTTCCAATGTAGTTACTGCCATCTACCTGTACATTAATACAAACAACACTAGGCTGAGTAAAACATACAGCCGAATTAACTATAATACCGATAGGATGATAATACTTAGCGATACTCATTCCTGCTCCTGCGAGCCGCCATTTCGTAAATGTTCCGTCCAACCCCAGTTGCGACTACCCTAAATTAGCGTTTCATCCTGGTAATGAGTAGCATCACTTGTGCAAAATTTGGAACAAAAACCTACGGAATGGCGGCTCGCAGGGGCAGTGAGTACCATAATCCGAAAATTGCATGAAAATATTTTTGAAGCTATTAAATTAAAGTGGTAGAAATGTACATTACACTTAACTGCACATTATTTAAAAGGCACCTAGGAGATTATCCACACATAATTTTCCCCCGGCACTTATTTAAGACCGGCCTTTATTTGTCTGTGTTCACCATGCCCCCGGCCCCTATCGGAGGCCAGGCGTTTAATTGACTACCGGTTTTTATTTGAGGAAATACGATACCTTTAATTGGGCTCACCTGGCAAACGAATTATCACAGGTGTCTGAGATTTCAGTGATCAAAGAGTCCGGGTACACAAGTAAGTAATTTATTTATATAGCACGTTTCACAGACAAAGCATCACAAAGTGCTTTACATAAAACATACAATGAAAATACTTATTAGAACAAAGTATAAAATCACAAATTACTAGATGAAAATAAAGACTGTAGAGCTCATCCAAATGTTTGCACTGCAAAAAAATGCACTACAAAAATAAGCAAAATCACTATGAATACAAGGTATTTCTTACTTGTAATAAGCAAAATAATCTGCCAATGGAACAAGAAAAATTTGACGATTTTTTGACCCGAATACAAGATAAATATATTTTATTGCTAATGGAACAAGTTTTTTAAGACATGATTTTTTGCATTGTGTAAAAAAAAGTAGGTCTTCAAATGATTTTTAAAAGAATCCAAAGAGACAGCAGACCGTAATGGAGGAGGTAGATCATTCCACAGTCTCAGTGCTAAAGGCTCAAAACAGCAGTCCCCATGAGTTAAGCCGGGTGTGAGGAAGAGTCAAGAGAATAAACATATGTGCATTTCCCCATGAACATCAAAGTTGGGGAACAACATACTCATGCCTTGTTTTACTTATAGTTGTTTATATAAAATAAACATTATTCAAAATTAGTGAAAATACCTACTCGATATTGCCTATCCGGACTCAACCAATGAATATCCTGTTTACAGAGGGAACAGCAAATGGCCAATAAATGTGCTGTGGTCATTGGTGTTGTCATAGATCCATGTATTGGCCCTAAGCCGCATGTAAACATGATCACCTTCATTCAACTGCATTGAAATACCATTGGTTGCTGTCTCATAGCGGTTTCCAGAGGGATGGTTGTACACTGTAATAATTTGTTTTCCATTGTTCATCAGCCCAAGTCCCATTGGTCTAGATGAGATATTATGGCCTGAAAAGCTGAAGTAGTAAACTCCTTTAATAGGTGCTGTGAAGATTCCTATAGGAGAAGGACAGGAGAAAGGAAGTCAACTCAATTCAACATGTGACATGTGCCTGGAGGAAGCATGTTAGAGCCCATCCTGCACCTGCAGAGGAAAATGATAATTGCCTGTTTTGACAAACTTTAAGTTTCTGTCAAATCTCAATGGCTATTTCTTTAGTTTTAGCTTGTTCAGATATAGTCTAATGGGGATTCTAAATATAGTGTAAACTACTCTATGTTGTGACCTCTACTTTTTTGCCCCCAAATATAAGTGCAGTGAATGGAACAGTAATGGTGAGACTGAAGTTAAAAGAGTGTTATGGGGCTACCTGTTGTTGGGTTGTAGCCCTTTCCAATATTTGTGTAGACATTCTTGTAGGTCAGAGTGATTTCAGTGTTGAAGGGACCAATATTGCCAACATTATTCATGGAGGCTGCAAAAGCCACCTGTCGACCTGCAAAATATACATGACAACCCTGGATATTAAGTCCTACTGTTGGTATAAGTTGTAATGCTCTACAGTTATAAACGTTCAGGTAACTCAGTTAGTAAACCAGAGTGCTTGCAACTTAATTCCCAGTTTCCCACAGGGGTACATAACAATTTTTTCTATGACTACAGAGAATAAAGTTTCATTTCAAAAATGTAAACCCTACATGTTAAATTTTTAGACTCAATACATTTTACCTTGAAGGCTTCTTTTTAGTTCCTCAACCTGGTTTTCACTGTTTCTCAGTCTAACTTCCACATCTTTTCGCTCTTCCTTAACGTATCTCATCTCAGCTCTCATCTCTGCCATCATAGCACTCATGTCTCTTAGAGCAGCATTAATGTCACGTTGGCTGTCCTGACCATCAACAGCGTTTGCCTCTTGTTCATCAGCAAGCGGGTCATTGCTGTTGCTCTCTCGTCCCTGATAGTCTTGCTGAGTGAGCTCCATCACCTCCCCAGTGTCCCGAGTCTGTGACAGCTGACAGACAACCAAGGCTAGCAAAGCTATTACAGTCTTCATTGTTACACTGGACAATAATGCTGGAGAATAACCTGTCTGTGCTGCTCCGTCCCAGATGGTTTGTTCTGATTTGGTCTCAGTAAGCCCTATATACCCAAAACCCATAAGGAAATAACCTTGAGTCGCATGCTTCCAAATAATTTGCATGCTTTCAAAACATCGTAAATAGTATTATAAAATAGTACTATAGAAAGTGAGTAGTTAATCATTACCAATAATTAACAGTAAAGGTGGACCATAAGAAAAATTTTTATGAAAGCATATGAAAGACAAACTGATATCTGGTAACTGATATTACATATCTGATCAGAATTCATTCTAGTGTCAATCTGTGCTGCACAACAAAATGATAATCGAGCACAGAATCTTGCTCTCTTTTTTAATGACCATGGCAGTCTACATTGGACATGTGGTAACAACAGGCACAATCTCACTTTCAAAATGTGCATATTGTTAAAGGTACTTCATTGTCACATACATGTAGCGAAATTCATTCTCTGCATTTAACTTATCCCTCACGGGAGCAGTGAGCAGCCATTTGCAGCGCCCAAGGACCAACTCCAGATCTAAGCCAGTGTATTTGTCAGGGTCACTGACTGGAGAACCTAACCTGCATGTTTTTTTGATGGTGGGAAACCGGAGTACCTGGAGGAAACCCAAACACCACCTGGAGAACATGAAAACTCCACACAGAAAAGCCCGGGATGACCGGGGTTCGAACCCAGAACCTTCTTGCTGTAAGGCCACAATGCTATACACAAGGCCACTATGCCTGCCCCACACATGGCTGTACACATGGCTATATATACTATGTTGATACATACAGTTGAAGTTGGAAATTTACATACAATTACGTTGAAGTCATTAAAACTCATTTGTCAACACTCCACAGATGTCATGTGAACAAACAAGGTTTGACAAGTTGTTTAGGACATTGACTTTGAGCATGTCACAACAAGTAATTTTTTCTGCAATTGTTTACAGACACATTCTAATTTACTATATCACAATTTCAGTGGGTCAGAAGTACACTGAAGCTGTGTCTCAATGTGAAGGCTGCATCCTTCGAAGGCCGCAGACTTCAAAGTATGCCGCCTACATGGCCTTCGGAGGCTGCGAATGTAGTCGTCATTGAATAACCGATTGAGCCAACAGATGTTCCCAATTATCGCCTAGCAAACTGTGCGAGAGGAGAGCTGCCATCCTACATGACATTTGTGAAATGTCAAGTAACTATGGAGCCTGAATTGCTAACTTTCATTTTTATTTTATTTGTTACTGGAGGAATTATACACTGTGATATACGTTGACATTCAGCCTTTTATTTTGAAGGTTTTATCATAATACCGAACTTATGACATCATCGTTAGTTTTGCTAGCAGAATACAGCTCCAGGAAGAAGCAAAGCGAGAGGCAGGTCCAATGGGTTGACAAGTTTTAACCCTGTTGTTTTCACACAGTTGAAGCATGAAAATAAAAAACAAAGAAAAACATTTATATATGAATTCCTCGGCCACCACGCTAATAAAACCAGTTATTATCTTTGAATACAATTGCGTTGTCACCGTTGCGCTATGAATTCTGGGGAAGGGTAGGCTGCGAAGTGTCCTTTTTTATATCCTTCATTTGCCCGAGAAAATGATGGGCGCATTTGGCGTTGCATTTGAATGACATTCCAAACTGGGGCAGCATTCGTCGCGCCGCGGTGACGAATGCGGCCTTCGAAGGTTGCAGAGTTTGATTTGAGACAGCCTTCGCAGTACTGATGTGACCAGCCTGATCTCTCAGAAATCCGTGAAACTGCCTGAACTTCAGAATCCGTGGCAGTTTCACGGAATGGGACCAAAATCCGAGGCAGTTTCACGGAAAAGTCTGCGATGGGCTCACATTGAGACCTTGCTGTTAACTCAATCTTAGCCTTACCCAAACCTCTAACCCTAATCTTAACCACTCAGAAACCTTGCTGTAAATTCGATCTATGCCTTACCCAAACCCCTAACCTTAACCACTCAGAAACCTTGCTGGAAAATCGATCTATGCCTTACCCAAAGCCCTAACCTAACCTTAACCACTCAGAAACCTTGCTGTTAACTCCATATAACACGTATTGTCATAATGTATTGTTTGTAACCGTGGTGATAGTGAGGAAAGAAAGGATAAAAAGCATATTTGCAACACGTCTGCATCGCACTGGAATAGCAAACAAAATACATGCAAAGTATCCGCATGGATTCGAACTCGCAATCTTTGGTATGTGAGTCACATGGGTCGCCCGCCCACCATCCCCATCCTATCAACCTGCAAAATCTACGCTATTTACACGCTGCTACGTCATCATGTGATTCCGTGAAACTGCCACGGAGTTTGAAGTGTCCGTGGTAGTATTACGGATTTCTGAGAGATCACAGTGCAGCGACATAATCGGCCTTCGAATGCAGCCTTCGAAGGGTTTGAATTGAGACAGCCTTCGTAGCACTGCTGGGATGCAATCAGCCTTCAAATGCGCGAAATCAGCCTTCAAATACGGCCTTCGGGGGATGCAGCCTACACATTGAGACACAGCTTGAGTTGACTGTGCTGTTAAACTGCTTGGAAAAGTCCAGAAACAAATGTAATGGCTTTAGAAGCTTGTTTCAATTTGGATGTGTACCAGTGGATGTATTCAAATGCCTACTGTACCTTCAAATTCTGTGTCTCTTAGCTTGACATCAATGTAAAATAAAAATAGAATTAGCCCTCAGAAATAATTGTTCATCATTGGGAGCCATTTCTAAATGCCTGAAGGTGCAATTTATAGACAATAGTATGCAAGTAAACATCACGAGACCAAGCACGTTCTGACATGCAAATCAATCCCAGATCAACAGTAAAAGACCTTGTGAAAATGCTGGAGGACACAGGTAAAAAAGTATTTAGAGTAAAACAAGCCCTATATTGACAACCTGAAAGGCTGCTCTGCACGGAAGAAGACACTCCGCCATATATAAGACATCTTGGAATAATGTCCTTTAAATGTCCATTAGTCTGATGAAAGAAATAATCTAATGGTAATCTGAAGTTCTCATTTGCAGAAACGACCTGGTTGGTCACATAAAATACAAGCAAGCAAGCAAAACAAATTAAAAGCAGTTAAAAAGCAAAAAGCCAAAACAGTCACATAAAATAGACACAGTCAATAATAACATGATCTTCAAGTAAACGTCTAAAATTTCATAAAGGCACTAGGTTCCTCCAATTTAAAAGTACATTGCAAATCATTCCAAATGTGAGGGGCAAAGGAAAACTAAAAGCTGATCTACCCAGCTCAGTGAATATCTTAGGGATCTGTAGTGATATCCATCCCTGAGCTCTGGTCTGGTAGCCAGTACATCTAACAGTTAAAAGTGAATTAAAAAAAAACGGTGGTAGTTTGTTCAAAAGAACTTTGTACACAAAAAGTGCTAAATAATTTCCCTACGAGATTTCAAGGAGAGACAATTTACTTTCTGATAAAGCATGTGCAGTGATGGGTACTAAACCTGTCTCCTGTAATAAAATGAATGGCACTATGATATACAACATCATTAGGTTTTACAACAGAGGCAGAGGCATGTGTATACTGTAGATATTATCTCCATAATCAATGACAGGTAAAAAAGTGGATTCAACAATCTGTTTTTGGTTATTTAGAGTCAAACAAGATTTGTTTCTATAAAAGAAACCCACTTTAGCACTTAGTTTCTTAACCAGCTCATCAACATGCATTTTAAAGGAGAGCCAATCATCAATCCAGATCTCCAAATATTTATAAACATTAACAGTCAACAGAGGCCCCATCCAGAGTGCAAATAGATAATGAGACCATCGTTATGTTTGGAGGCAAATATGTGTGGATATATTGAAGCAACATCTCAAGACATCAGTCAGGAAGTAAATGCTTGGTCGCAAATGTCTTCCAAAAGGACAATGACCACCAGCATACTTAAAAAGTTGGGTCTAAATGGCTTAAGGACAACAAACTCAAGGTATTGGAGTAGCCATCACAAAGCCCTGACCTCAATCCTACAGAAAATCTAAAAAGGTGTGTGCCAGCAAAGAGGCCTACAAATCTGAATGGGCCAAAATTCACCCAACCTATAGTGGGAAACTTGTGTAAGGCTACCCGGAACATTTTACCCAATTTAAAGGCAATGCTACTAAATAATCATTGAGTTATATACAATACTAATGTAAACTTCTGACCCACTGGGAATATGATGAAATAAATAAAAGCTAAAATAATTCTCTCTGCTATTATTCTGACATTTAAAATATGATCCTAACTGACCGATGACAGGGAATTAATACAAAGATTGGGAATTTTTACTAGGATTAAATGTGAACAACTGAGCTTTAGTGTCTTTGGCTAAGGTGTATGTAAACTTCTGACTTCAACTCTTTGTATATGCACTGGGGTTGGAATGGGGGAAAACCTTACCTAAGTATAGGACCCTAACGTGTGGAGGGGAACTTAAGAAGATACAAGTTCTCAGAATTTCATGCTACGAATCTGCTTAGAATATACAGTATGTATTTGTAATGCTTTAATGCAACATTAAGTATTGTTAAAATATCTTACAAGGAAAAAAATTGCAGTTGCATTTTCTGTAGCATCAGGACACATTCAATCTTGCAAATAGGTAATTGTCCTAAACAATGTTTTGTTTGAAAGCTACGTATGAACAATTAATAATTGCATTTAAAAACGCACAAAAAACAGTGAGTCTCCATTAACCCGGATGGTGAGTTGGCATCTAGTAAATCAGATAACAGTGTGAGCTGCAGGAAGTCCCCCCCTTTCCCTGTTCCTGTCTGTGCATTGATGCCGCTTGTGGTTGTTCTTAACAGTGGAGATAAAAGTTTTCAATATTCACGACTTCCTTCACTCTAACTTCCTTGTATCATCGCCCATTCGTTGGTTCATGGTTTCAATTGAGTAAACAACAAGGCCAAGACTCAGGCATTGCCCTGAGCTGCTCTTTATTTCCTACTGTATCCTAGTAATATAGAGACAGAGAGGCTAATAATGTTCAGAGTTACATTGGGGGGAGGTGCAGGCAGGAGTGCAGGCGGGAGTGTGAGAAAGACATGGGAAGAGAATGTATTGTGTTGAAGAGTGTGGTGACTCAGTCTGGTGTGTGAGCACAGCGCAGGCTGCATCGAGGCCTGAAATAGACCCAAGCGCTGTGTCGGTCCCTCTATCTGGCCCTCACCGAGTGGGTGGACCGGCTGAGCAGGCAGACAGAAGAGCTCTCAACCCCCACAAAACACCGGATCACATACATCTCCTGCATAACACAAAGTGGAAAACAGTGTGTGTTTGTGTGTGCGTGTACGCCTGTTGAGTGCAAATGAAGGACTATGACAACGTAAGAAACGTTTTTAAAAGGCTACTAATGTAGGGATGCATTTAATCTCATTTGTTCCCATTTGCTCTAGCTCCATTTCAAATCCAATGGAACTATCCCAAACGGTATATCCAGGTCGAGGAGACACATCTCCACATTTGCAAAACTACAGCGTGTGTTAGAGCAACAGTGTTTTAAGTCACAAGGTTGCACACACTAGTCACTGCAGCAGTGTGTTATGATCTGCTAAAGAAAACAACACGTGTAGAGGCTTTTTCTAAGGCGGAAGCAAGTGCAGAGTTAAGAAGGTTTAATATCATGAAAACAATGAACGTATAACCAGCATAGAGTCAGTATGACATGAACAATAGCAGATACCCTAGCCTAGCTATTGGGTGTCTTAAATAAAGGAACCTAAATTCACAATAGAATACAGCTTAATCTGATTACTAATTAGAGACAGGTGATGAGCAACAGAAAGTCATACAGTGCATCTATTCTAGAAAGTATTCACAGGGCTTCACTTTTTCCACATTTTGTTAAGTTACACCCTTATTCCAAAATGGATTAAATTCATTATTTCCCATAAAATTCTACAAACATTACCCTATAATGACAATGTGAAAGAAGTGTGTTTGAAATCTTAGCACATATACATAAGTATTCACAGCCTATGCTCAATACTTTGTTGAAGCACCATTGGCAGCAATTACAGCCTCAAGTTTTTTTGAGTATGATGCTACAAGCTTAGCACACCGATTTTTGGGCAGTTTCTCTCATTCTTCTTTGCAAGACCTCTCAAGCTCCTTCGGGTTGGATGGGGAGCGTCGGTGCAGAGCCATTTTCACATCTCTCCAGAGATGTTCAAGTCTGGGCTCTGGCTGGGCCACTCAAGGACATTCACAGAGTTGTCCTGTAGCCACTTCTATCTTGGCTTTGTGCTTAGGATCGTTGTCCTGTTGGAAGATGAACCTTCGCCCCAGTCTGAGGCCCAGAGCGCTCTGGAGCAGGTTTTCATTAAGGATGTCTCTGTACATTGCTGCATTCATCTTTCCATCGATCCTGACTAGTCTCCCAGTTCCTGCTACTAAAAAACATGCCCACAGCATGATGCTTCAACCACCATGCTTCAATGTAGGGCCAGGTGATGAGCGGTGCCTGGTTCGCTCCAGACTCTCCTCTATCCAGAGAGAAATGCTGGCGCTCTGTCAGAGTGACCATTTGGTTGTTGGTCACCTCCCTGACAAAGGCCCTTCTCACCCCTCGCTCAGTTTGGCCGGGCGGTCAGCTCTAGGAAGTGTCCTGGTGGTTCCAAACTTCTTCCATTTACGGATGATGGAGGCCACTGTTCTCATTGGGACGTTGAATGCTGCAGATCTTTTTCTATACCCTTCCCTAGAAATGTGATTCGATACAATCCTGTCTTGGAGGTCAACAGACAATTCCTTGGACTTAATGGCTTGGTTCGTGCTCTGGCATGCACTGTTAACTGTGGGTCCTGCATTGTGGGCTGCATTGTGTAAGAATTGCTCCCATCTAGTGGTGAAATTTTATATGACAAGCAACTAAATACGGTTCTAGTCCCTCGCGTTTTAAACCAGCAGCGTGAAGCTGGATATTAGTTTTTTCTTTCAAAACAATAGCGCTCGTTTTGATTCATTGCAATAAGCATTGTTAATTCACTACACAGCCCGTGAATAGTAACCAAATGCAATTGTATTGTGTGTAGAGAAACAATAAGAGCAAAATGATAGCAAAAAATTATAGTTTAACATTTTTTATTAATAAAAGTAACAAATATGTTGTGCACACAATTTGATTGAATAAATTGTCAGTGTCTCATGTGAAAACATGATTACATTTGAAAAACATTCCCTAGAGTCTGTTTTATTCCAACATAATACTAATTTTAGCAAAATATGAACATGGACACTATCTTTGCAATGAATAAACAATGATTATTGCAATGAACCACGAGCGCTATTATTTTGAAACCGAAAACCCGAGTTTGTGTTGCCAGGCGAACGTTCTTGCCTACTTTACAGCTTGGGCCAGCGCTGTAGTGATGGGAAGTTCGATTCTTTTTACTGACTCGTATCTTTGAATCTCGTTCATTCAAATGAACGAATCATTTTGATTCTGCATGCGCAGATCGAAATTAACGAAAAGAACCAGTATACTGATCCGTATCATATGTACTGGATCATAGAAATAATAAACCTTTGCAAAAAAGAAGGAAATAATGAAATTAATTAACCATATAATGGATCATAGAAGTAATGCACCTGCGCAAATCCAAAAACATTTAAGATAATGAACTAATCTCATACGACGTCTGGTAGAAAGTTTTACATTTGAGGCAATAAAATAAGTGTAGCTGTCAAGTGTGATGTTCACTTCCATCCCGCAGCCTGAACTTTATATTATCCAAACATTTGTTCATTTGAGGCAGTGCGCATAGGCAAAATGTAATAGCCTACCATATAATCATTATAACAAAGATGTTCAGTGGCCAAGCAGTAATACGGATACATTCGTGTGTAGTAAACCCATTATTTCATCCCAGCTAGCCAGAAGTGTCGGCCCGGATCTGGGCCGACACTTCTGGCTAGCAGGGATGTGACTTTTGGCTAGCAGGGAAATAACAATTAACATAAGGCTTAAAATATTTATTTTGTACATAATCCTGTTATAGGATCAACAGGTCCATATGTAAGCTATGATAAAGGTGCATTTGTCAAATTAGTAATTTGTTCAGACTAGTTAAGTCAGTCTACAGTGATGAGCAAACTTGTGCAAATCCAAAAACTACATCGTATTGAATAATAGAGTAATGTGAACAATATGAACGATCCAGGTACTAGTACCCATAGATATCCATAATAAAGGCTAGATGACTTAGGGCAGAGTCTCTAACGTCATCACCGGTGGCCATCTTGTCACAGGCAAGCTTGGTGGGCTGTATGGTACCTGATGTAAGGTGAGTGATCACAAATACTCTAATCTCGCTGAAATCTTGACGGATTTACAAACGGTTCAGTTTCTTACACATGTTATTAACGTGGCTATTATTCTGGATGCTTTATATATAATGTGCAATTTTTTCAAAAACTATGTAGTGTCATTACTACATCTCTGACATTTTTAACAAACCAAACCGTTTGAAAATCGGTAAAAAAATGGAGCAAGTTATGGTTATTTGAAAGTACATGCACCATTAACACACAATGTTATGAGTAATCGAGCTGTCTGTGGCAAGATGGCCGCCAGGTCCGGATGTCGACCTCCATTGGCCAGCAGCGCGAACGAGAGATCTAGCCTTTATTATGGATATCTATGCTAGTACCGAGCAGATGGGATGTAGTGGAGGCTAAACGCACGTAAACGCCATTTACGCACCTCCCGTAATTCGGAAATAGCGTTTACCCACCTCCAAACTGCGTTTATCCACCTCTAAAGTTGTGTTTATCCACCTCTAAATTGCGTTTATCCACCTTTAAATAGCATATCGTTCCTAAGCCATTCTAAATTAAGTTTATGCCGTTTTATTTTCATATCGTTCATTATTAGCTTCATAGGTTGTTAAACCTAAAACGAAGTCTATCCATATTGCGCTCCATGTTGCGCTGCATTAGTTATTAAGAATGATGTCGTCACGACACAGCGCCCCGCCCCCAGAGATCACGGTGTAGTGGAGGATAAACCCAGGTACAGTAAATGCCCTTTACCAACTTTTTTATTTGTGAAATAGGGTTTACTCACGCGTAGCTACAGCGCGTTCATGCCCTATTCTGTTTAGCAGCACTCCCCAGTGCGCAGCAGACGATATGCCAGACAAACATCACTTTTTAATAACGTCGACACTACAGTAATGCTAACTCCTGCATCTGTTTTAGAAATAGAAAGACTCATACAAAACAAAGCAGTCTCTTGGAAAATGAGTGTAAAGAAACGGTAAAGAAAATAGTTGCTCATATTTCAGTCAGTTGTCTACTGTATCTATCTAGCTCTAGTCAGTCAGTAGCTATTTAGCCAAATTAGCTTAATCAATGCAAGAGCTCTGTACTGTACTGCACATATTTAGCTAAATGTAGGTCAAATACATAGCCAAACTATCAAAGTACAGTAACTAAACAAAGTTGTGCTGAGACAGGCTGCCATTCAGGAAGACCACTTGAGGAGGGAGGTTAGTGCTTTGGTTAGTGCTTTGGTTGTGCAAATAATGTTTTTTGTTGATACTATGGCTTCATATTATTGTCTATCCCATTGAAGTAAGATACTTTCAAACCTTGATTTACAAAGATAAGCGCTATATTGATTCTGCAGATGAGCTGATTATTGAATCAAGTGTGCTAGTTTACGATTACCACAAAAACATGAACAATTTGTTATTGGTTAGTATTGCTTACATTTGATAGTTATGTACATGCTTTGATATGTTTGTTATCACATAATTTACTGTATATCCACACTGATGTACATCAGCTTTTTGCTATACATATTTGCATTGCAGCCCAATTGAGGTAAAAAGACCATAAAAAGATGACACATTTCAACATAAACATTTTCAAATAGTATTTTATGTGAAATTGGTGTCAAGTCCAAATAACATTTTTGGGATGAATTAACTAATGTGGATTGATATGCATCTGTATCAGGTTTTGTGTAAAATGGACACAAGGCCCTATTTATATACCTGTATTAAAAGCAATGATAGTTTAAAAATGTAAAATGTTATGGTTGATATTGATGATTCTTCGTTTTAAAATGATCGCTGTGAAAAGTTGAAAGTTTTCCCACCATTTTATTTCCCACTACACCACTACTTGGTTGTACTCAGGATACACATACTGTACACCGGTAGGCCGTGGCGCACCTTACCGGTGACCGCGTCGTGGTCCACCTGATCACAGAATTTATAGTTTACCCACCTCTTTTTTTTACCACTACACCCCTGCGAGCAGTATACTGGATCATAGAAGTAGTGGGCCTGTGCGAAAAAGAACGAAATGAACGACTCATGTACCAGTACCGGGCAATGTACTAGTATGACATACTAGTACCGAGCAGTATACTGAATCATAGAAGTATTGCGCCTGCGCCAAAAAGAACGATCTGAACGACTCATGTACCAGTACCGAGCAGTATGCTAGATCATAGAAGTATAGCGCTTGCGCCAAAAAGAACAATATGAACGAATCCGATACTATCATTGAAGTAATGCGCTTGTTTTTTAGAAACTCTGATTACAGGGGTGTCCTGTGGATAGCAAAAACTGAGATTTTGGCACGTGACGTCCGAGTGCGCGCTGTTATCTCTGTTTAACGTCATTGTGCACCACTATCTCCATTGTTTACATGAGGAGAGTTTGTGCAAAAAATAATACAATTTAAAAGAGTGGCGGACGTAGCCAAACTATCGCTGCTAATAACTTTGCTGCTAGCAGGGCTTATATACCGATACATGCACATTTATCGTATTATATGGTTGAACAGACGCATCAGAATGCAATAGGTCACTGCTTATGACTACACTACGCTCCCAGGACACAGACCTCGCCGGTTTTGGACGAACTACCGGAACAGGTAATAACCCTTTTTTAGGCTTCTGATTGGCCAAAATGGCATTACGGTTAGGGTTATATCGTCACCTGTTGTTTTGGCATGCTCTTGACAGCACATGATCGGGCATTTTTGCGTTTTCATGTGGACAGAGATTTTTTAAACCGTGCTTGTGTGGATGAGATTTATTTTCAAAAAAGAAAGAAGAAAAACTCTGTTTTCAAAAATACCCGCGTACGTGTGGACGGGGCCTAAAGGTTCCTGGGAGGCACTGCTGCCTCACAGGCTCCGCCCAGCTTAAAGAATCTCCACCCTTCTTTTTCATCAGCCAATCAAATTGAAATGTTACTCTAATTTATATTCATTTCATGTTACTATTGCGTTCTCAGGAGGGGACAGGAAGCCAACAGTGGCCTAGTGGTTACAGCTAGTGATGGGCATTCAAGGCTGTTCTTATCACTGTTGTTCAAGCAGCAGGATCAAGCTGTCAACAGAAACTCTTAATTTACTTTGCAAAATAAAAGCTGTCACTGATAAATGACACATTGCAATGCATTTCAAAAATGACTTTTATTTGGAAATAATAAATCTAACTGCTGCCAGCACAATATATTGCTACTAAAATAAAGGAAATGAAGTCTTGAATACCAATTATTACATTTTTTTTATCTCAAGGTAGAAATGTTCCATTTTGTTCCTAAACATAGAGTGTCTGGTGAATGTCTAAAATGTAAAATATTATATATCTTCAGCCAATTTGTCTACTTTGAACAACTAGCTGAATATTAGTTTAATATTTTAGGAATATGATTAAAGTTAGGTTAAGTTATGGTTAAAGTTATGTTATGGTTATGTTGAGTTTAGAGTTAAAGTTAGGTTAAGCTTATAGGGTTAAGGTTAGGTAAGGGTTACCTTTAGGTTAGGGTTAAGGTTAGGTAAGTTCCATAGGCACATTTCAGGGCACATTTGTCCTGTGTTCGATTTGTTTCATAATTCAATACATTAAATCATTCTTGCTGTAAATTCCAGATACATTTTATAAATAAAATCTATTAAATATTTCATTTCATTAGCAATAATTGGATTTAATTTTTCTATCCCAATTTATTTCAACTTCCACTGAAAGGCTGCATTTAAATCAACAGATAATTCTGATCTGTTGTTCACTAATATTAGAATCGTTCTGCTGATGTAAATCCTGTGAGATTGATTCCAACTCTATCCAAATCAAAACACAATTGCAAATATGTTAGAATAGGGTTCAACAGGAGGCCTAATTCTGATATTTCTTGCACTGATTGGTCATTTTTTGAGGAAATGCTTGTAAATTTAGGATTGTAACTCTAAGCATGTGAGCATGATTATCACTGATAAAATAAATATTGTCACTAATGTAATAGTTTAAACACAACACAAGATGGCAGACATGATACAGGATAAAGGCCTGTACAATCAGAAAAAAAGCAAAATACCTTGGTGTTACACTGGACCCAGATACACCACAGTATCTCTATTGATCAACATACACAAAAGTGCAGCTTTTTTAGATCTCCGGAACAAAATTCGAAACGTACCGTCAAAAAATCATGTGGAAAAGTGAACCCATGCATTTGTTACTTCAAGATTAGATATTGCAATGTTTTCTTTTCTGGCTACGCAGATAACTCTCAAAGAACTACAATATTTGATTATATTAGCCCAATTCTAGTCTCTTTACATTGGCTGACCATTAAGACTGATTTCAAGCTGATTACTGTTTCAATTTAATCAACAAAGCATTTCATGGATATTCCCCTACCTACTTATCTGAATTGGTGCTGCTATACATTTCTAAATGTGCTCTACCTTCACAAGATGCAGGCCTCCTTAATGTTCCTATAATTTGTAAACAAACTGCTGGAGGAAGGGCTTTCTCCTATAGAGCTCCATGTTTGTGGAATGATCTGCCTCAAGTCTCAACATTTTAGTCTATGCTGAAGACTCATCTCTTCAGTAAGGTCTATGATCTAGTGTAGTCTGTCCCAGGTGGTTAAATGTGAACATTATGTCACACAAATGTTGATCCTCAGTGACGGTTAGTGGTGATATTGGGTGGGGGGGCTAAATGCATTATACATGCATCAATAGTTTACATCAACAGCAGCATCACATCCAAGATACCAAATCACTACAACAACACTTTATACATTGTTATAGCAAGTGCTCTACAACAACACTATAGAGAAGTACCCACAAGAATGGTCTGAGGGCAAAAAACTCTATGTATCTGTCTTTCTCACACACACACACACACACCATTTTATGATATTTCTATGTACACATTAGCACATGCCACATGCAAGAATGATGGAATGATAGGCTACATGATAGTACAGAATGCTCTATCATAGCCTACAATGTCAGAGAAGGGACCACCTAAGGATGCACTACAAAACCTGTTCCAACTGTAACGACTGCCAATGGATACTGCAACTGTTTTATCACATTGTGTTGCATCATATCTCGAATAAAACTATTTGGTAACCACAGCAAAAATAATTATTATAAAAGGTATAGGCAATATGTACAGGAGAGCAAATAGAAATGTGTCTGTGATGGTCTTTAAGAGGTCTATAGGCCTACATATGTTATGTTTTGTTCCTTGGCTATGTGTGTTTTCTGCCCAACAGGTGGAGTCATTCAGCAGGTGATTAGAGGTGACAGGGCTCGGTCCTCTTTTGTCCCGCCCCCTCATCAGCGCTGTCAGCTGCAAACTGTTGGGACTACATTAAAAGCACTAGAGCTCTATTTGTTCTCTCTCTGTGTGGAAGCCGTATGGCTTGTGTGGTTAGCATGAGCAATGTTTGTGTTTTCTGTGGTTGAGTGAGTGGGACAGAGCTTGGTGTGTTTTGTCAGTAGATACTATTGTAACATTTGTAATAATATTATATTTATTGTTATATTAACAACCCTTGTTTTAATTTTATCCCAGGGGATGGAGAGCATACTTGGGAGTGTATAGGCAAGAGCAGCCCGTGGGCATAAACCACTCATAGGGTTAGCTCAGCATCTATATACACTAGGCAAGATCTGGGTGGACCACCCTCTGTATTTTGGTAAGGGTGCTTTGCCAGCGTGCCAGATTAGTTTTAGGTTTCTGTTAGGCAGTTTGGACAGGTTAGGGGTGGATTTCTTTGCTTTGGTTCTGTCCAGCTCTTTCTCCTAACCTCTACCGTGGCTCAAATAAAAGCCCTTGTGTAAACAGTATACCTTTATGTAATTTATCCTTAGTCACACCCACAACTCCATACCTTTTTCTCTGTCCACTAAGTGTTCTTGAGCAGCAGGGTGTCACGGTCCACTCCCTCTGGGCAAGCATACTTAATAAAGTGGGGGCTTGTCTGGGATTTGAACTCAAGATAGTTACTTCTCTGCATTTGAGCATGTAGCTGCAGTGTTGAAATGGCCCAAGGAAGTCTGGGTGCTCCTGCTGTAGAGTAGGCTGTCAGGAAAAGCACAGGAGGTAGCGGCTTCCTTGTCTGTAGAAGACAGTTTAAATTACAATGTAGTGAAAGCAACTGTGTGTATCATGTGAGTTAGTGCCTAAAGCCTATAAGCAGCGCTTCAGGAACCCCAAAAAGTCTCAAAATAGAACCTTTGCACACCGTGTTCCAAATTATTATACAAATTATATTTTACACGGATTTTCCTAAATAGGCGATACAAATGACATTCAGTATAATTTTCAATTCACCAAACATTAGGGTATATGTCAAATTTCGTTTAACAAACCACCCAATGAAAACAGTATTTTTTTTCTAAAATAAAAAACTCAAAATGCACTGTTCCATACTATTATGCACAACAGAGTTTCAAAATTTACAGCATTAGGAGGTCATATTTACTGAAATCAAAAGCTATTTCAATCAAACACATCTTAACAGGGCAAGTTACATGTTAACATAGGAACCCTTCTTTGATATCACCTTCACAATTCTTGCATCCATTGAACTTGTGAGTTTATGGAGAGTTTCTGCTTGAATTTCTTTGCAGGATGTCAGCATAGCCTCCCAGAGCAGCAGTTTTGATGCAAACTGCCTCCCACCCCCAGAAATCTTTAGCTTGAGGATGCTCCAAATGTTCTCAATAGGGTTGAGGTCAGTGGGGGATGGGGGCCACACCATGAATTTCCTTCCTTTTATGCCCATAGAAACCAATGATACAGAAGTATTCTTTGCAGCAACATTTTTGTATCATGGAAGAAAGTGGTCAGTTAGAAACTATACTTTGCCCAGGTCATTTTCACTCCTTCAGGGATTCTAAAGGGGCCTACCAGCTCTCTCCCCATGATTCCGGCCCAAAACATGACTCCGCCACCTCCTTGCTGACGTCGCAGCCTCATTGGGACATGCTGGCCATCCACCAACCATCCACTGCTCCATCATTTATCTTGGCTAGGCCTGGCAAACTCGATTCATTTTAGGGGTTCGGGTTATTCTGAGTCACTCACTAAACTGATCCGAGTCACTTGAGTCACTTGAGTCACTTGAGTCACTTGAGTCACTTGAGTCACTTGAGTCGTTTAAGTCATTATTGCCAAACCTCCAAGGAAACTCAGTTGTAGCCCATTCTCTTTAACCACTAATGTAGTAGGAAGTTCTGTGGATTCACATGGTGCAGACTCACTATTCCAGAGTTTAGTAACAAACATTTATTTTTGAACAGATGAATTTGTCTGGCAGTAACCTTCCTCATTATGTCTTTATCTTAACCCGTCTGTGCTCTGAATCAGCCACACATTTTTTCACAGTATGATGATAATGCTTAAGTTTTCGTGAAATATCTAATGTTTTCATACCTTGAAGTCATTGCACTTTTTGACGCAGCATTTATCCAATGACCATCTTGTTTCGAAGCACTGAAAAAACTGTTCAAAGCAGCCCCATTGAAGTCCATGGACCTCAGGCTTAAACAGGGAAATGCACTGGGACGCTACGGGAAGGAAACACATTGATCATGCTCTAATTTAATGAAGATATTACAACTATTTCATTTTCTTATCACAACCAATGTACAATATGACTGTATACATATAGTGGGTATACTAAATTATACTTCTGATTAACTAGTCCTTGTGATTAATTACTTTAATACAAAATTGGCAACAATGATGGCTTCAGCATCCATGCCAGTTCCCAGGGGAGCCATATTGGGGGAAAATTAGGATGATTCTACGGGCACGTGACTGACAGGGACACTAAATAAACATTGGAACATTAGGTAAAAAAAGTTCAACATTGCAATCTTAAACTATCCACATATCATATTATCTTTACTTGTATTTGGCAAAAAGTGAACATCCGAGTCTCTGTATTGTGCATTGCGCATCCCCACATCAAATGAAATGGTTCGGTGTTTTCCCCTAACCAGGAGTGAATGGTTGCTAGTGTGAATTGTGTAAGTATTGCAGGCATCAATGTCTCAGCTTATTACTAAAGAAACCTGGGTCCCCCGGTCTCGCCCCTGTCCACACCACCAACAGACGACCCGGACTCACCCCAAACCATAGACCAGGATCAAGACCCACAAACACAGCTACATACAATAAAAGATGAGGAAGAGGAGTCAGACATTTCATTACCTACAGACCAACAAAAGAAACGGAAAATTAAATCAGACAAAACAACCAGCAAAAAAATTAACCAAAATGCATCACCGCCAAACCAGGACCCCAGTTCCACCCAGACAACCACAAACACACCCCATATCCCAGTCAGCATTGCACCCACATATAACAAACCACCACAAAATAAATAAAAAAGAGAAATGGGTATGGTATTTCGGGACTTACATGTCACGAGCAGACTATGATTTTTTTAGGACTCACCAGGTGTAAGATAAATTTGTCACTGGAATAGATGTATAGTGGAAAGAAAATCAAGTCTGTCACTAAAGGGTTAAGGGTGTGTAAATATGGACGTTTATAAAATAAATATATATGTATTTATTTTTGGTAACAAATGTTAAATAAATGACTGAACGTAAATGTTTAAAAGTATGTGAAAAGGTAAAAGTAAATATATAAAAACCAAATAGAAAATAACTTATTACTAAAGAAAAATCTGGTTTCCTAAAAGAAAGACAGGAGAGAGAAAATAAAGGGCGACAGTAGCTATTACCCAATTTTTCACGAAGGTGGGTGGTTGTAGAAAGTGAGTGGTGGAAGTTAACCAGTTAGGTTGGTCCACTGTGAAATAAGCTAATTTTTTTGCTAGGCTTGCTACACTTATCTAAAGTCTTCACAGAGTAATCTGAGTGTTTAAATTTCGATCCTCTTTTAGACAACATTTAGTCGATGCAGGCAAACCTTTAGCAAGCTATTCATACCAAATCAGTTGTCCCTGCCCTTGCCTGGTTCTAGGCCCAGCAGATGCAGCGTCAGGCTCAGAAGCCCTGTTTTTCCCTCCCCATACCCCTGAATCAGCCCTACACCCAACTGAAGGATGAGGTGAGCTTTGTGTTGAATGACATGTCAGTTTGCATAATAATAATGAATAATTTTCAATTATACAGATTTAACCACAAATTATTTTTCCACATAATCATCATTATATGAAACAAAAACAGCCTATATTCGGTAGTGGGTGCTGGATATTCTGAAGCATTGAATGACTTTGAAATAATACCTTCAAGTCATATGGGCAATGTATTTCTCCATAACTTTGAATCAAACTGAAATATGGTTGTTTACTGACACCTATTCTATTATTATATCATTCTATAGATTAATTAATTTATTTAATTGAAGAGGTTAATGTACAACTCCGGAAGAATGGGACCACTGCAAATGTTTCTTAAATCAACCCCATTGAAAACCTCTGGAATGTGACCAAGAAGAAGATGGATGGACACAAGCCATCAAACAAATCAAAGCTGCTTGAATATTTGCACCAAGAGTGGCATAAAGTCAGTCAACATGAATGTGAAAGACTGGTGGAGAGCATGCTAAGATGAATGAAAGACAATTATTATTATTAATATTATTATGCTACCAAATATTCATTTCTGAACTCTTCCTAAGTTAACATTTAGTATTGTGTTGTTTAAGAATGAAATTTAACTTATTTTCTTAACATTATTCAAGGTCTGACAACAATGCATACGTGCATTGTTATTTTTACCAGTTATAACTTTCTAAAAATAACTGCTCTGAATGACTATTTTTATTTGACATTTGGTAAAAATTTCCTCAGCAGTTCATGGGTTTAAAAAAGAATTTTTTTTTCAACCAAACACAATTCTATCAATAGTAAAACCAGAGGCACAAATGACTTTGTCTTACGCCAAATAGTGAATTCCACTGTATGAATTGCGTCAATTACTGGGAACATTTCCATCTTTAATTTATAATATTTTGTTGATTATTTTCCCTTGGAAAGTGTAGCAATTTCAGAATGGATGAATATAACACCAATGTAATCGCATATTAAAGCCACACATCTTTATGAATACATTCTTCAACAAAACTTTTATCAATGCAACATATACTTTGGACTAATACCACAGATACAGGGCCACGGTCACGTTCTGCATTCTCCGAGTCCTCTCTCCACAGCATAGGTAAGACATATATCCTGCAGTAGCTTTACTCCAACACTAGATGGCAGTGAAACATCCATACATTCACTGTAGTTTCTTGTTTAGCACACGATTTATATAATTTCTCCTCTCAGAAGTCAGAAAGGATTAATTGAGGAAATATGTGACCTACAGTACTTCCCTCAAATTCCAATTCAGAGCCTGAAACTATTTTGCCTACAGACCCACATAAATCTTCAATCCAAAATTAAATCTAGGATAGGGTGACCAGACGACGACGCCCCCGAAAAATCACTGAAACTTGAGGCCACCATCTCCCTCACTGCTTTTAAAGTATGACTGTCAGAGCTACATCCAGACCACTGTACATGCACTCTCCTCCCTAACTTGCACACTGTCTCTGCCCATATACGCCCTAGTGTCTTAGTTATGCCCCATGGTGTGAGTGCTTAAAGGGCAACAGTGGTTATAATGAGTTTAATTGCATGTTCAAAGTCAACAGCCTCTGTAGTTGTCGATAATGCCTGCTGGCTGTCATTCATTAATCCTGGGAAGTAAAAGATTCAAGCTGAACAGAACTCAGCAGGTGTTCTCTTCAATAGTTAATGTCCTCGTCATCATCGCCTCATCAGGACGGAAGAGTCGTCCCTGGCACAGTGCGACATTCAGAGCCCCTGGTCAGCGACCTTTCACACTGCTTAACCCCATCTCAGCGACCTTTCACACTGCTTAACCCCATCTCAGCGACCTTTCACACTGCTTAACCCCATCTCAGCGATCTTTCACACTGTTTAACCCCATCTCAGCGACCTTTCACACTGTTTAACCCCATCTCAGCGTCCTTTCACACTGTTTAACCCCATCTCAGTGACATTTTATACTGTATAACCCAATCAGAGTGAACTTTCACATTGTTTAACCTCCTCACAGCAAGGTTTCACACTGTTTAACCCCATCTCAGTGACCTTTCCCCCGTTTAACCCCATCTCAGTGACCTTTCCCCCTGTTTAACCCCATCTCAGTGACCTTTCCCCCTGTTTAAC
>JACXGM010012728.1:7350-23818 GCA_016801145.1 Umbra pygmaea
GGTTAATAGCTCGTTTAGAGACCCTTTTCATGATATGCTAATTCTTTGAGATAGGAATTTTGGGTTTTCATGAGCTGTATGCCAAAATCATCAGTATTAAAACAATAAATGACCTGAAATATTTCAGTTGGTGTGCAATGAATCTAAAATATATGAAAGTTTAATTTTTATCATTACATAATGGAAAATAATGAACTTTTTTTTACAATATGCTAATTTCTTGAGAAGGACCTGTATATACTAGTATATTAATTATTCATTCATTTTAGCATGGTCTCAACCAGTCTTTGACATTGATGTTGGGTGACTTTATGCCGCTCCTGTCGCATAAATTCAAGCAGCTTTGTTTGATGGCTTGTGACAATCTATCGTCCTCTTGATCACATTCAGAGGTTTTCAATTGGGATGATTTAAGAAAAATTATTTCCCAGAGCTGTACAGTTTGTGTTGAAACCAAAATTAAGACACTCTTCCTTAAAAATCGTCTTTCAATCATATTTTCAAATGCTTGTGTGTGAATCAAAAATACTAATTTTGACTTTAACCTTATCATGGAGGGCATAGTATTTCTCAATGAATTTGACATGGCTAACCGCTCTGAAGTCTAGAGAAAATAGGAGTGTATGGAAGAGATAGGCAAATATTATCCAGGTCATCAAAGCTGCTACCCCTGATAGGATTCATCCATACGGTTCAATTCAGGTTGCTCCTTCCCAGCGATGTCCCTGCTCTCTTGACAGCTGAAGCCCATGGACAGAACTAGAGGATGCAGAGCAGCAATTAAATCCAGTTCCTCATCATTACAAGAAGAATTTCCGCCCAGCTGATTGAAGTTTGAGCATATTGCTGCCACATTCCCTCACATAAGAGGCCTGATTTGTAATATTTTGCAGAAATGAGGGGGTGGATGTGAAAACTATCAAAGTAACTTCGTTTCTGGCGTATCTTTCCCATTGACCCAGCTGCAAGTAAAACGTTCAAAACATTTAGTCACTTAGCATGGGTTTTGAATGATAAATGAAAAACAGTTACTAGAATGACTTGCAAGATAAAATAAATATTCCAAACAGACTAGAATTCAAATGTAAGTAAGAAACAAGTCCAATATTCACTCAGTGATCTAATCAATACTAACTCAGAGTAAGTATTAATATGTAGAGTATTTGTACTGTGTTGTGTGTTGGGGGTGGTGGTGGGTGGGTCAGCAATAGTACATAATCCCATTCCATTTAGCTGTTCTATGCTAAATTAATGCAATCCCCTAATGTTTAGTGTAAAGCATCAATCATGCAAAAATCTATTGTTGCATTAGCCTTGAAAGAACAATAATAATAAAAACGCTATAATGGTTTTAGCTTCCTTTTCATAAATCATGTTGGCGGTGGTAGAGCGGTGGGGGCATCTTAACTTGCACACTATGCCATCTGAGGAGTTGAGGTGATGCTGATTATTGATATCATAATAAACAATAATCCACAAAAAATTTCTACTTGAAGTGTCCTGAAATATGGCCTGACAGTGAGTCACTCCACTGTATCTACTGGTTACTGAATTTAAAGCAACTCCTCTCCTCAATGACATTGTAAAGTCACTTAATGCAATGGTTTAAATCAATGGGAAATGCATAAAAACAGTGTCGGCTTTAGATGTACTCCCAAACCTGAAATCGGAAATACGTCTGAAATTTGTTCAAGAGTTCATCAAAAACTGAACGCAATGTCATCAATAGCTGGGCACTAAAATTTACATTAGTATTGGCATTTGAATGAGGAAACCTCACATTGCATACTATAGGAATGAGTACAATTTAAGGGTAAATGCAAATGGAACAAAAACAGAAAATAAGTATAATGCAACTTTAAATAGTCACCCCTTAGCATTGTTTGAAATATGGAAATGTACCAATAATTAAGCAAATGTCCTCTCTATATGGTAGCATCTCTATGCAAATGTCAATATGAGCAAACACATACATTGGCCTACAATATCTTTAAACAGAGTTGCATCTACATTGTAAGTTTAGGCCCAATTTATGACAATTTGGATAGAATAGCTTTACAAGTAGGTACAGTAGACTTACACAACAAATTCTCCAGTGTTGAATTAACACTGTCATTTGTGTTAAATTATAACACTTTGTAGTGCTAAACCATAATTATAACACTACATAGCGTAACAATAACATCATTATAACAGTGTTATAATTATGGTTTATCACTGCTCATTTTATAAAGTAAATAAAGGTTGATAAATAATTGAATACTAGTTTTGCTCTGTAAAAGTTGCTTCTTAAAATGTACAGTATTTTCATTTTCTGGGCTGTAGAAAAGGCTTGAAAGTGTTAGCTACACTTTCCAAAGAAGTCTCTCCATTACAGTGAGAATAACCTCTCCAGAAAGTGTGAGTAAAAAGAATAATCTGCAAAAATAAAAAAGAGATCAAATTAATGAAGCTTTTTAGTTTGGCATAATCAGTCATTTTGAACTTAAACCAGAGAGCAACAAAACAAATGATTTTTGGGGAAAGAATACATGTATTTTAATGCCTTCAAGCTAAACTAATTAAAGATGACACCTCATTTCCATAAATGAGCATTATAATTTGCATGGCGGCACGAGGGAAAAGGGTCTAGAGAAAAGAAAGCAATATTTTGCAGTCTGCTAATTTCATTTTATTTAGAATTCAAGCTTAATAAAGATTCATTTTGGAGGGGAAGAGAAAATCATCAAAGGGGAAGTGTGAACTATCTCCAAAGATGGAGCATTCCTATTGAAAGGGCCAATTCCCACTCACCAAATGACTCCTAATCTGGAGTGGCACTTGCTGGCCTGCCTCCAACACAACTCTTTGAAAGGTAAAACATTTTAGAGACCAATTTATTAGTATGCAATTCTGGCACTGGGTAGATAATAAATGGCAGTGACTGATAATGACTGTAATCGTGGCACAAATGGGGTGTTGAAATAGCAAACAACGGGCACAAGGCATGTAATGGGGATTTTATTAATTACCCAAGGTCCCTAGCATGAGCAACCTTCCAGGATTTACTGTGGCTGTGCCAGCCGGTCGAGGAGGGGTCACCTGGTCTAATCTGAGAATGAAGGGGTCAGTACAGAGGTGTCAACGGGGTGCAACCTGGGACACTGCTGCACTTAGTTTAAAAGAGCTGGATAATACCATCAGGAAACAGGATCCCTAGCACTTGTGTCCTGTTATATGCACTTAAACAACATCATCTTATAGGGCCAAAGTTAATCACAATGGCATGTATGGTGGTGATGGTGGCTACATTTCACTCCTAATTTGAGAAGATTTTATTCATCCATACTGGAGTTTCTTTGTTTCTCCTGATAAACATTAACTTATTCTGAGGATTTATTTAAATATATATTTAAGCCTTCAAGTGCTGTTTACCTTGTTTTGTTTGCTTTCATTTAACTTTACAAAAAGCAAACAACACATTTGTGTGCATGGCATTATTGCCTTTTTCTCAGGCCGAATTGTTTTTGCTATACTATTGGTTTGTCAGGTATTGAGGCACATTAAATATCAACTCTTCAAACAAGACAGGATTAAAAATTTCCTTTATTACCCTCTGCATTCATAATGGATGTTAAACTTTCAAAATGAATGAAACAATTATAGTTTTACTGCTTTGTGGGCACTACAGCACAGGTGTACATTTTTCAATAAAATACAAATCACCTCTTGCATACACAATCAATGTATCCACATACATACTGGACTGTATTAAACATGGCACATTAACAATTTTTTTAAGTGGTTGGGTCCCAATAGTAATAGAAACATAGAATTTGTAAACTGTTTCCGTGTTGTATTAATTAATGGTAATATTTGTCAATGTTTGCAAAATAAATGTGTTGTTCCTATCAAACATTCCTAAGGGAAATTGATCGAAGACAACATATTGATAACCAGGTCATTGATACAGAAGGTTAATGGTGGGTTAATAACCTAAATCTCAGTTGTTTAAAAACATATATGGTAAAATATCAGTTAACCACAATTGCTCCTATACATGACTAAAATGTACAAGTGTTTAAAAGTGCAATGACTGTTATACTTTGCATGTGTTTCTGGAAGAAAATAACAAAAAAACTTCTATACCATGTGCATGCACACAAAATCATGGACAAAGACACAGACACACCCTGAAGAGAGCAGCTGGCTTGTATTTCAGAGAATAAATGCAATAATGGTTGGAAGCTGTTGAAATCAATAATAGATAAAAAGAATTAGAGATCACATGACATCTGTTGTGAGGTTGCATCTGATCCCTTATTCAGCAAAAAATAGAAGACATTACAGTCTGTAACTAATTAAACATTTTCAGGGAGTCATTGCTCATATGTACAATTTGTTCTATACAGCAATGTCCAGGGTAATATTATTTTTTTAAATATTTTTTCTGGACAATACACTCAACATGGAATAGTGTAAGAGGAGTCTTCTTATCGTGCTTTTGAACTACTTTAATAGAAAATGTGTTGTGCTTAAGGAAATACTGGATTTGCCTACAGTATGTGCTTTGTGGTCAGAGAGTTCGCCCATATTGGGTACATTCAGGCATTTAAACAAAAGGAGGGATAAATATAGCACAACAGAAAATCTTGCCATTCAGGGTCAGAGGTTTTGATAAACTCAGCTAAAGCAGTGCTCAAAATTGAAAATTTGCAAATACTATAGAGAGTACTTTTTAGTCTTCAGAACTCACTTTTGTGGAACCAGCTTTCCCTTGAAGCTAGGAAAGCATTTTTAAAAACATATCTAAAACACTACCTGTTGACAGAGTATGTAAAATAACTCCACAACGAACAATTATTTTCCCTTCTCTGTCCCACTGCACCTCGCTGATTATTTTCCGAAGTAAATAAATGATAAAAAGTAGAGTTCCATAAAAAGAGGTCTGACTACAAAATTAATCTCAAACTATTTGAAGATCTCTTAATTTTTCTTATTGATTTGCAACAAACAGGAGCTGCAATTGGCAATGATATCAGATCTGACCTAAAGTATGTATGAGCGGGAAATTAAGCACTTATAAATAAATGAAGTAAAAAAAGAAACTGAGATTGTGTGTCATTTATAACATATTGATTTGTCAGTAATCATCACATTTCTATTTGAGCATACAGTAATGTACAGTGGGTATAGAAAAGAATCAACCCCTGTAAAATAATCACATTTTGTTGCTTTGCAGCCTGAAATGAAGATACAGTTTTTCTTTCATTCAGCTGTATTTACTCAGTGCAACTTATAACATCCAAGTGAAAGTTATAACACCAAGATGTCAGAAAAATACAAAGAAAATTCATAATCACTGAGTTGGAAAAAGGATCACCCCCTTGTTTAAGTATTTTGTTGAACCACCTTTTGGTTTAATTACAGCTTTTGGTCTGTTGGGAGATGTCTCTACTAACTTTGCACATCTAGACATTGCAATATTTGACCACTCTTCTTTGCAGAACTTCTCAAGTTCAGGTAAATTTGATGGTGACCGTTTGTGGACTGCTGTCTTCAAGTCATTCCACAGATTTTCAATGGCGTTTAAGTCTGGGCTCTGACTAGGCCATGCAAGCATATTTACCTTTTTCTCCTTCAACCACTGTGTGGTCAGTTTTGCTATGTACTTTGGGTCATTTTCATGTTGGAAGGTAAATCTTCTTCCCATTTACATTTTTCTGGCAGAGAGCAGCAGGTTTTCCTCAAGTATTGGACAGTATTTTGGGCCATCCATTTTTCCTTCTGTCCTGACAAGTGCTCCAGTCCCTGCTGCAGAGAAACAACCCCATAACATGATATTACCACCTCCATGCTTTACTGTAGGAATGGTGTTATTTAGATGGTGAGCTGTATTGGATTTTCGCCAGACATATCGCTTGGCGATGAGGCCATACAATTCCATTTTAGTCTTATCTGACCATAACACCTTTTTCCACGTGGCCTTAGAATCTTGCGTTTTGGCAAAGCTCAGTCGTGACTGCATGTGGCCTTTCTTGAGGAGTGGGTTATTTCTTGCAACACTCCCATACAAGCCACATTTGTGGAGAATTTGTGATAGTGTTGTCACATGCACACAATGACCACTCTTTGTCATGAATTCCTGCAACTGCTTCAGAGTTGCTATAAGCCTCTTGGGTCTGTGTTGGGTCTGTGTTGTACCAAATACCTTCCATATCTCAATAATGGACTTCACTGTGCTTCCAGGGACTGATAAAGCCTTTGAAATTGTTTTGTATCCATCTCCTGACTTTTGCCTGTCCACAACTGTGACCCATATATCTTTTGACAATGCCTTGCCACCCATAGTTGATTGTTGTCTTCAGTTGCACTACCAAGGACTCAACTTGAAGTCAACTGACTTTGTGTACTATTGAGAAGGTGATTAACTACATCTGGTTGGGTTTACGAGTCATTTTTAGGAGGGGGGTGATTCTTTTTCCAACTCAGTGATTCGGTTTTTTATTTTGTAATTTCTTTTTTCTGACAAGTTGGTATTATATCTTTCACTTGGATTTTATGAGTTGTACATATAGCTGAATGAAACAAAAACTGTGTCTGTCAGTTTTCATTTCAGGCTGTAGAGCAACAAAATGTGATTATTTTACAGGGGGGTGATTCTTTTCTATGTACAGTAATTATGGTAAACATTGATTTATTGTTCATTTGACAGGTTAGGTCAGCTAAATGGACAAGAAAGTATTTAATAAAAAGACCTGAAATGTAAATTTACAGTTGTGCTAATAAGTTTGCATACCCTGACAGAAATTGTGGAATGTCTGCATTGATTTTGTGTGTTGAATGTTTGGTCTTGTTAAAGACACACAAGGTGACACACACAGGTTAAAATTACAATTAAAGGTTAATATCCCACACTTGTGGCGTTTTAAATTGCAAATAATGTGTGTATAAATATTTAGTGAGTTTGTGAGCTGCCATGTGGATGCACTGAGCAGGCTAGATACTGAGCCATGGGGAGCAGAAAAAAACAGTCAAAAGTACTGCGTAATAAGGTACTGGAACTGTATAAAGTTAGAAAAGGATATAAAAAGATATCCAAAGGCTTGCAAATGCCAGTCAGTAGCATCCAATCACTTATTAAGAAGTGGGAGATTCAGGGATCTCTTGATACCACACCAAGGTCCGGTAGACCAAGAAAGATTTCTGTCAAAACTGCCAGAAAAACCATTCGGAATACAAAGAAAATCCCACAGGTGACCTCGGGAGACATACAGGAGTAGCCTGGTAAGCGAGACCCATATCAAGATGTTGGGTCTGGGAACACACCATTGGTAGTGCTCAATCCAAGGGGTGGGATAAACGGTTGTCTTTCAAATTCCCTATGCATTCAATAGGATATCGCTACAACCAACCAGAGCAACAAAGTGTCCGGTCGGCAAAACTCCGAAAAAATCTTCCTTTTGTAAGAATGACTTCAGTGCCGTTCTTTGTTATTTTTGAGAAAAGATTAACTCCAAGTCTACCAGAGTCGCGGCCAAAGCTGATTCGAAAGACTGCTGTTCACCAGCAACAGCAACCATTTCTTTGTTTTCCCGTAATTACATTAAGGCCGCCCACCGACTCTATACACTTTGTGATTGGCCTGATTTTTTCCAGTTCGCAAGTGAACAGAGAGTTGCTAGACTGACCCTAGCTGCAAATTATATTTGCTGCCGCTAGGGTGCGTCCAGATTTCTAGGCTAATACAGGAGCACAATACAACGATACTTGAACAAAATGAGCTGCATGGTTGTGCTGCCAGAAAGACACCTTGACATGCCTCACAGCTTCTGACACACTGCAATTTTGAGTGACAAGACCAAAATAGAGTTTTATGGGCACAACAAAAAGTGCTATGTTTGGAGAGGGGTCAACAAGACCTATAGTATAAAGAATACCATCCCCAATGTGAAACATGGTGGTGGCTCACTGATGTTTTTTGGGGGGGTGAGCTCCAAATGCACAGGGAACCTTGTGAAGATTAATTGCAAAATGAATGCAGCATGTTATCGGACAATACTCGCAGACAATTTGCATTCTTCTGCACCAAAGCTGCGCCTGGGAACCTCTTGGACATTCCAGCACGACAATGACCCTAAGCACAAGGCCAAGTTGACCCTCCAGTGTTTACAGCAGAAAAAGATTAAGGTTCTGCAGTGGCCATCACAGTCTCCTGACCTTAATATCATCTAGCCACTCTTGGGAGTTCTCAAATGTGCAGTTCATGCAAGACAACCAAAGACTTTGCATGACCTGGTGGAATTTTACCAAGATGAATGGGCAGCTATACCACCTGCAAGAATTCAGGGCCTCATAGACAACTATCACAAATGACTGCACACAGTAATTATTGCTAAAGTGGGCAACACATTGTATTGAGAACTAAGGGTATACAGACTTTTGAACAGGGGCCATTTCATTATATTCTTTGGCATGTTTGCTTTTTGATTGTGCCATTCTGTTATGACCTACCGTTAAATATGAATCCCATGAGAAAAAAAAGTTTTGTTAGCTCACACGTGTTTTTGTTTAAAATGGTACATCTATTACCAATTCTCCAGGGGAGTGCAAACTTTTGAGTACAACTGTATTTAACTCTCAGTGTGCAAATTCAGTGAATGTATTATTGTTTATCTTTGTTCTCAGTGTAATCAAACAAGCATATGCTTTTTTCAGAAAATTCAAGTTCTGACTAGGTTTTCAAAACAGACTGAACTGGTAATATTTAAGCTTTAAACTAAAGTAGTAGCTTTTTGATAGACTTTTTAAATATCAAGGTTTACATTCATTGTTTTAAGGCTGTGGTGTAATTAATATACACTCACCTAAAGGATTATTAGGAACACCCTTTCAATTTCTCATTAATGCAATTATCTACTCAACCAATTACATGGCAGTTGCTTTAATGCATTTAGGGGTGTGGTCCTGGTCAAGACAATCTCCTGAACTCCAAACTGAATGTCAGAATGGGAAAGAAAGGTGATTTAAACAATTTTGAGCATGGCATGGTTGTTGGTGCCAGACGGGCCGGTCTGAGTATTTCACAATCTGCTCAGTTACTGGGATTTTCACGCACAACCATTTCTAGGGTTTACAAAGAATGGTGTGAAAGGGAAAAAACATCCAGTATGCGGCAGTCCTGTGGGCGAAAATGCCTTGTTGATGCTAGAGGTCAGAGGAGAATGGGCCGACTGCTTCAAGCTGATAGAAGAGCAACTTTAACTGAAATAACCACTCGTTACAACCGATGTATGCAGCAAAGCATTTGTGAAGCCACAACACGCACAACCTTGAGGCGGATGGGCTACAACAGCAAAAAAACACCGGGTACCACTCATCTCCACTACAAATAGGAAAAAGAGGCTACAATTTGCAAGAGCTCACCAAAATTGGACAGTTGAAGAATGGAAAAATGTTGCCTGGTCTGATGAGTCTCGATTTCTGTTGAGACTTTCAGATGGTACAGTCAGAATTTGGCGTAAAAAGAATGAGAACATGGATCTATCATGCCTTGTTACCACTGTGCAGGCTGGTGGTGTAATGGTGTGGGGGATGTTTTCTTGGCACACTTTAGGCCCCTTAGTGCCAATTGGGCATTATTTAAATGCCACAGCCTACCTGAGCATTGTTTCTGACCATGTCCATCCCTTTATGGCCACCATGTACCCATCCTCTGATGGCTTCTTCCAGCAGGATGATGCACCATGTCACAAAGCTCGAATAATTTCAAATTAGTTTCTTGAACACGACAATGAGTTCACTGTACTACAATGGTCACTACCCACAGTCACCAGATCTCAACCCAATAGAGCATCTTTGTGATGTGGTGGAATGGGAGCTTCGTGCCCTGGATGTGCATCCCACAAATCTCCATCAACTGCAAGATGCTATCCAGTTAATATGGGCCAACATTTCTAAAGAATGCTTTCAGCACCTTGTCGAATCAATGCCATGTAGAATTAAGGCAGTTCTGAATGCGAAACGGGGTCAAACACAGTATTAGTATGTTGTTCTTAATAATCCTTTAGGTAAGTGTAGATGGATTGTACTGTAGTGCACTTAAGAGTACATGATATATAGGGTTTGCAAATATATGTTTAGTGAACACTACTGTCCAAAAAATTGAAACTCAAATTCCCTTTCCAACTAAAAAATAAACAGTTAAAATGTACAGTAATACAGGTTTTGTCATGCACTGGGTGGAAAAGAGGTATTGAGTAACATCAGATTCCATCTTGAAAAGTGATTGATACCTTTCATGGTGCATGTCATCAGTAATTCTGTGCCAAGACAGTTGTGTGCTTAGCCACTGACCTGTACCTTTTAGAAGCATCACATTGATCTCTGTCTAAGCAGCTACATTTTATTCTCCAAAAACACATCCTTAGTGGATATTTTCATTTTTCTGACTAATAATGAACTAACACATAGTATACCCAATAATTAAATATAACCTATAAACCTCATGGGCTTAGTTCAACTGTAATATGATATCAAAATGGAGAAAACAATTTTGTGTCACCTTAATCTTTATATAATATGCAAAATGATGGATTTGAGTCCCAACCATCAGCCTTCTCTAGAAACAGAGGCAGTGAGATGACCGTTATTGTTTCATTTAGAGGGATACTCATGGATGCCACTTTAGTTGACTATAGCCAGAACCTGAAGCAGGGAATAAAAGAGCTTCTAACTCATCTAAAGATGGGTGGTTGGTCACATAATAGTCTTTAAAAGCTATGCATAATCATAGCTATTTCACACTTGTTTTTATATTTCTAATTAAAATAAATACTTTCATGATAAATTGTAAGGCTAAAGCCTCTCTCCTAACAATTATTATTAGTGTTTTTATCTTGATGTGCTCTACCTGTTCTATGGGTGTGTACATTTTTGCTGAATGTGAGGTCATGCTTGAACAATTGAATTTCATGAATTCATTTCATGTCATGACACATCAAAACCTGTTTTTACACAAGGACCTGAATTTGTTATATTTGCACAGTTGTCAAACATGCATTGAACATTCATCTCTGGGATTTTGTTCTCTGCCTTTTGCTACTACTAGATCTACTAGATCTGAGAGACAGGAAAAAAAACAGAAAGCTTACTTTCACAGTGACTCATTTAGTCTTAACCAATACCTTTTGGAAATCATATAATATTTTTCCTAATGACCATGTAAACAACCAATCCAACCTTTTTTATAATTCTGACTATTTGCCACTTATTAAGACTACGACACAAATGCACCATCTGGGGTTTAATCTATCACAGTGCCATCTATGAAATTTGTAGTTTAAACCATCAAACAAGTGCATGATAATTCCTGTATATTTTGCCATGTTCAGGTGTGTTGGCCACTGACACATTTTCACTTCAATAAAACAACAAAGTTCCATTCCACTTATAAAATACTATTCCCTAGGGCCTTCTCTGTGCAAATAGTACAGTGTTTAAGAGGTGTCTCAGACAGAAGTGTTGCCTCACCTGGTCCTATATTTACCTCAGATGGTAGGATTAGGAAGTAGCCATGTGGAAGATATAGCTCTAATCCTCTACTTGGTACCTGTGCACATACACACTTTGATTTGCTTTGAATATCACACAGAAATGGGCAGATAAATATGTACATTTGAGTTTAAATATAATTTCTACATTGTCATTATCCTTCTATTACAATATTACAGTATTGTAGTATTACAACAGTTTACCTTACTACAGTAGGTACTCTAAACTGACTTACAGTATAACACTGACCAATAGTATGATTAACTGCACCATAACACTTTAGTTTTATTGTTATTATAACATCTTAATATATTATAATCCGGGTCATTAGTATTTGATGATACTAATACCAAATAATTCCCATTACACTACTTTAGGCTCTGATACCAAACTATCATAATTTTAAATGGCATAGTGGAAGTCTAATTGTGTTATGTGTGATGCTAAGTCCGTGTCATTAAGGACATAATGGGAAAATGTAATTAGCACTGGTAATAATTGTTGTATTTATTATGCTTTCTGTTTATTTATCAAGCATATTTAATCTAGTAATTAGCAGTAATTAGGAGTTGGTTCATTTTCTTAACTTAACTCATTACATGCATTCTTAGCACTTTTAGCAAAACTGCAAGCTCTTTGGATTTGTACTCACTACGTAAAAAGTAATTGGTTTACCAGAAACTGGATTTTGTTGTGTTCTGGATTTTCGAGAAACTACACATTGATGTGCCTGAGGCAGTCACTAGAGCGCTTTTCACAACCTGCCCTCTCAGAAATCTGGTTGCAGGGTTCCACGTAGTGTAGTGGGCTAAGTCGCTACATTGCAGGACAGTCTAAGACATAATATTCATGGGTTCGAGCCTGACTGGGTTTTCTGACTTTCCTCGGACAAGCACACCTGGTGCAACCCTTGATTACTGTAACTTTTCTAGCAAAGCAGCCCAAAAATGTCCTTATGTCCAGAAGTTCCCACATTTTTTGGTACTGTATCACCAGGGGTCCTAGTACCCATGTTTGAGAACCCATACCTAGACAGAAGTGGTTTGCTCAACTATTTCTTTTTTCACCCATCTGCAACTAAACAACTCTTTAGACAAAGTCACATTCGGAAGGCCACACCCAATGCAAAAATATAAAAAGTAATGATTCTCTATAGCAACAGTAAAGGAAAGAGTAACTCAAAGAAACACTTTATACATCCAAGATATGCAGAAGAGCATCTCTGAATGCACAACATGTTGAACCTTGAAGCAGATGGGCTACAGCGGCACAAGACGTTTAGAGTCATGTTCTAAGTCACTTAAATCACCTTCTACATTCTGATGCTTGGTTTGAATTTCACCAGATCGTCTTGAACATGCCTAAATGCATTGACTTGCTGCCATGTGATTAGCTGATTAGATATTTGCATTAAGAACAGTTGAACAGGTGTACTTAATGAAGTGGCCAGTGAATGTATATCTCATTGTATGTCTCATTGCTGATTGGATCCAAGGTTGTCTTTGTATCACTTTTCACAGGTGTTTTTCCAGGAGAGGCATGTTGTCCTAGAAAGATACATCTAAAAACCAAAGGTAAAAAATAGAGCTGAAAATTAACGTATGTGTGTATGGGTCATAATTTCCCACCGTGGTTAGTTAGCTGTCAAAACTTGCCAAAAATGAACTGTGTCCTTTTTCCCAGTGGTCCATAAACTTTTTTGGTTACCGTACCACCAGGGGTCCTAGTACCCATGTTTTGGAACCACTACCCAGGCAGAAGTGGTTTGCTCAACTATTTGCTTCACCCATCTGCAACTAAACAAGATGTGGGGAATTCACTCATTTTTATGTGGCCTTTTCTTCAATATATGTACTTGTAGTTGATTCAATAAATAAACATTTAAACAAAATTATTGCATCCTTTAAATTGGTTTCCATTTAAAATCCATCGCCTGTTATAAAATAATGGGGTCTTAATCATAGCAAATGACACTTGCTAGTGTAAAGGCAGAGAGGCTCCCTAATCATAACCAAGTTACCTTGTCTATAGTCCCCATGAACTGTTCCGTCTTCATCTCTACTCAGACACAACATGTTTTAATTACACAATTAAATGTTGCCCCTCTGATTTTCAAGACAAATATAATCACAAGACTACCTAGCTTAATTACTAACGTATTGTAAAGGCTGGCTAGCTTGTCTTGCTATGAGTTGAGATGTTTTGGCCACTAAATTACCACTTCGGCTGCATAATAACCCCAGTGCCTAGTCTAACTATTAGCGTGAGTGCAAATTTTCAAATCTTATAACTGAAAACGGAGAATGAAAAGTGCCAATGTTAATATCTATTTCGTGAGCAGAAAACCATTACTTCTATCAAAACTAAATTATATTAAATACTATCACAAGTCACATCACTAGTTCGACTCGATATCTAGGCAATCCCTGAAACTCTCTCGGTAGATTCATGCCACTTTGACACGAATGGTGAAATTAGACAAATATATATTTGCTTCTGGCTTGACCCCAGGTCAACAATTGTTTTGCTAAAATGAAAATAAATTAATGTAGTCTATTTGGCAATTGCACATGCAAACTTTGTAACAAAAGCATTTCTATGTTTAGTTTCACATTTCTTTAATTTATCCTTTCAGTTTGTGCGGAGCAATGTACTGATTTAAAATGTGGCTGATGGAACATTAGATTTCTCTATTCTGTAACAATACTATCATAAGCCAAATGTTCATTTCGATTAAGGGGTTGGATTAATTAAATTACACTCGGCTTGGTTAACATGCTGGGACGGGCGCAGAAGCAATCGATCAGAAAACATATATATTTTTTATTACTCTTTAGATCTGATTGCAGGTTCGGTAATGGGATATGTTACTTCTTGCTTCAAATGTGTTCAAAAACAGTATTTATAGCTCCTACAGCGAAATGTATTACATTTACATGTTAAAGATTCATAGTCAACATCTTGGTTTTTCCATTCCTCTTGATAGGATGATCATGGCTAAAAGGAGTGAAATAAGCCAAAATCCTAGTTTTTCTGTGAATTTATCCATCATCCTGTTTAAGGTTTGGTAACCACGGAACAAACCATTCAGATAAACAATGAACCATATACTATAGACAAACACACTAGAGTAATCTTAATTCTAACAGGTAATTAGGCTAAATTTCCGCAACTAAACTAAATTTATGGTAACTTGATGCGATGCACATACTTGTCTCAGTGTCAATAACATCTGTTGTAATCCACAATGGACAAAAAAATCTCCCCATTCACTATTAAAAAACGTGGTAGCTCCATTTGAGCTTGATTTTGTTAAATGTTAATAATGAAATGACACAAGCAAATATCTGATAAATTCACAATACCAACTTTGACGATGTGGTGTTCTATAAAAACACAGGAAAATGGTGGCGTGCATACACACTTCCTTGGTGCGGATGGGTACCTGTGAAGAAGTAATCAATCAGAAACAGTATTTTGTAATTAGTCTGTAGATCTGATTGCAGAGAGAGTAACACAATCCATTACTTCTTGCTTCAAATGTGTTCAGAAACTGTTTTTATAGCTCCTACGTACATTGAGATTTGACACTATTTAAATGTTAGAAATTCATATCCGCCATGTTGGTTTTCTCATCTCCGCCTCTAAGTATGACATTGTGGCCTAGAGGAAATACAACCTGTTCCTATGACCAAATCCTAGTATAAACTGCCACCTGCTGGTCAAACAATTATATTAAAATGGAAATATTCACCCCATTGAAATCCTATATAATTTTATTTGCTTATAAATGGCAATTAAAAAAACTAGACCACATATCCTTTTCAAATTTACAAGCGCGCTGAACGACAATTGGATGCAAATTGTCCCTTTAGAATGGAATCAATATCGTTAAAACTGTGGGAGCTATAAAGGTGCAAAAAAATAATAAAAGAAAATAATAATAATAATTAAAAAAACGGACTACAAAACAAGACATGGTGTCAGAATAAATAATAATTTAAAAAAAAACAATGGATGTCGCGGGAGGCCCTTTACCTCAGATGGATTGGGATGCTACCAGTCTCCTTGAAGTTTAAGCTTCATGTGAGTTAGAATTTTTTGGGACTGTACAAACAGAAGGAAAAAGATGAAAAATTGAGTTACCTACTACTTTAGGTCGAAGAAAAAGGCAGAGGCATTTACAATACATGGACACTAGGAGAAGAGTAGTCAAAGGTAATAAAAACATACTATGACCGTTTTGAGGCATACGATAAATGTTTTCCTTTTTGCCAGATACAAATTTCATGAATAAGTACAAGTGATTACAGAGCTGTTCTAACAATTCATCACAGAATTAAAGTTACTTGCTAATGACTGTGGATACACTAACAAGAAATATATTATTAGGGACCGCACTGTGTTTGGAATACGTTCTGCATGTGTGAGAGAAAAGCTATTACTTGTCGGTTTGGAGCTTACTTTAGAAAGTCAATAGAATTTGCAGGAGATTTGAAAGCTTACACAGTAGTCCGATGGTTAGATCATTTTGAGAACATTCAGCTACACGAACACCCAAAGCATTTCAGAGTGGGAGGGAGAAGACAGAATGTCCAACAAAGGATGTGGGTATTGTGGGTACAGTTTTGAGCTGTGCGCCGTAGAGGATGGTCGCATGGACAATGGCTCAGCTCACTCTATGCAGGTTTTGGCTTATTACTGTATTTTTAGTTTTTACAGTATATATTCATACAGTATGATCGACTAGCACTTTTGGATATACGTAATTCACTGGATACAGACTTTTTTTCCACTTACCAAAGCGATTGCTGCAACTGGAATATCCCACCGTCGACTTGTCCACTCATACGCAGGCGACGAAGGAAAAAGAAGAGAGGAAAACGTGCGGGTATTCTATGCAGATCACGGACGAGATACTGCAATCCACCGTTAC
>JACXGM010012729.1:0-23716 GCA_016801145.1 Umbra pygmaea
AGGCGGGGGATGGGGCAAGGGAGGTGTATCTGTAAATGTGTGTGAGTTCATGTGTGTATGTAGGCCTGGAGATTTCTGTGTCTGGTAATAGTCCCAAGGTGAAGTCCGCAGGATGTTGATACAGTGCAGCCTTGGTTTTGTTCCAGGCAGAGGCAAACCAGGTGTCTGGTGACGTGGGTAGGAAAAACACAAGAGCATTATAAGAACGTTTGATGTATAATTATGTGATTGTTTCGCTCATCGGCCGGATCTCTCCCTCAGATGAATGCGCTTGATAGAATTTTGTAAATTACCACTGTTTGAATGAAAAAAATGCCCAATTGCTTTATGTACATAACATACATTTGTATGCAAAAGTTTAGTCAATTATGTGACTGTCTCTCATCACGCAGCTCTCTCACTCAGGGAGAGCAGGGTCGAGCTGGCGCGAGTGCTTCATCAATGGGATATAATGGCTTTGTGCAGATTGTCTTGATAATAATGACCATTTGCATGAAAAACGAATGTTCTTTCATTGTTCACAAAATAACAAATTGGGAAGCCTAATTGCTTTTGGTATACATAACATATAAAAAAATCTAAAACAGTCAGTTGCGTTCTTTAAGACATACATATTACATATTCTTACATCTGCCAAGGAAGAAGAAATGGCATTTTGCGCGATGTCACAGTCGCATCCTGCTAGACCAGTGGTTCCCACCATACCACAGTTTAGCTGTAGCCCTCAAGATTCAGAATCACTTGTTAATCACTTGTCAAGGACTTGTTAATTAGTAGACAAGTTGAATCCGGTGTGCTAGCTCAAGGGTAGTTCAAACACAAGGACTGGCTAGTCCTCTAGGAGGGTTGAGAACCACTGCGCTAGACAGCAGCACACTATCCATGGTGTGCTGCACAAAATAAGCACACACATCCCACTAAACATCCCGCTGAATGTCCGTGCTGTAGTGATGTTGCAGTTTGTGAATGATTTGTTTATTTTTAACAACTCTTTTAACTGACTTGCGAGTTGCGAGTCCTTTTTTTGTGACTCATTCAATTGAACATCTGGAAACGGATTCTCAGATAAGAATTACAAATTTCAGAGTGTAACATTCCCCAGTTCTTCTTCCCTGAGAACTAAATCTTCCCCTTCCTAGACTGCTCAGAACTACAATTCCCCTAACTTGGACTCAATCACCCAAATTCCATTCACCTGCTGTCACCCAGTCAGTATATAAGACACACACACACCATTGCCTCTTCGCGAGGTATTGTGAGTATTAATTTCTTCTTACTGAGCATTATCTTCTTGGATTGTAATTCTGGCCTGACCCATGCATTGTTTACCCGGTATTGTGTTTTTTGGATTTGCCTCTGTACCTTAGCCTACAGTCTTGGATCGTTATTCTGGCCTGACCTGTGCATTGTTTACCCGGTATTGTGTGTTTTTGGATTATCCTCTGTAGCTTTGCCTATATTCTTGATTTGTTCTTACTCACCCTCTCTAGAATAAACTGTATTGTTCTTTTTACTACTTGAGTAGTTAATCATTACACAGAGACGTTGCTCACATCACATCTATGTGTCATGCTCAGCTTGAGGCTGCACAGTACGCTTGGAAACCACCGAAAAAGTGCTTCTAATTGGCTTCACTTGCTCCCCATAGGAATGAATGGCATCTGTTGGTCCATTCATATACTGTCACTGCTTCTATGTCTATGGAACGCTAAGAGGTTCAGAATTCATGCGCAATGAAATCAATGGAGAGCTAAGTGGCAGGATAGATAATCAAATTTACTACACTATGGTGATGTTCTTTATACAGTTTTCATGCTTCCACTTCTGTACTGAAATTGTTGGATGCAGTTATAACAGCATTATCAGTGTTCTAATATAGACGTTTGATCTGTCACTAAATGTCCAATCAGGCTGAAGTCGTGCTTCAAATAAAGGTTATTATTAATAATAATAATAATAATAATAATAATAATAATATGCATACAAACAGGGGCATAGATTTAGGTGAGGACATGATCCCCCCCTCAACAAATGCCAGAACGGTCAATTTGACCCTAGAGAAAGAGTAAAAATCCTATTCACCAATGGCGCCTGACAGCACAAACCTATACCATTGCATGACCCGGGCAGGTGGCGTGACGTTGCCTCAGTACGGCTCTTTAAAACCCATTCACAATGTTTACTTTACTGGTAAAAGCCACAGTCAAAATGCATACAGTTGGCTTTACAAATACAGCTACCTGAGGGATTGAGCCTAGGTTTTGAGACTTCAATCTCATCCGTTGATTACGAACAACACACATCTACACAAAAATCACCTAGATACATGATGGCAGGGAAAGTATTTACAGAGTGCATGGAAAAAAATCTGACCTGGTTGACAAAAACTACTAAATGTAGTCATTCTTTTTTTAAAGTTATTTATAAAGATTTTAAAAGAAAAAAAGAACTGCAAAGATACTGTGTCCTGCAATATATCTATACATATATAATACATTTCTACAATTTTAATCCCCCCAAAATAATCTCCAACCCCCCCATCCCAAAACACCTAGACAAACCAACAATACACTAACATACATAAAAATACATACAATAACAAAATAAATTACTAGTGGACTAGGAGCATCAATTGATTTAACTCAGATCTGAGGGGAGTCTCTGCAAGCTATTAAAATAGGAAATAAACGTCAGACATTTTTCTGAGGATTTTGATTGTGATCCCCTTATGGAATACTTAATTTTCTCAAGTTTTAAAAATCACAAGACATCACATAGCCACTGAGAGGCTAAGGGTGGCTGAGAGGGCTTCCACTGCAGCAAAATCCTGCGTCGGGCTAATAGTGTAGTAAAAGCAATTATATCAGCATTTTTATAATTTAGCTGGGACTCAAAACACCGCTATCTTGGGGGCATGGTGTTAAATAGATTTTAAGTGCTTCTAAAAAGGTATGGAATAAAAAGGTCCAGTAATAGCTCAATTTCGAGCAAGTAAAAACATATGGTAGAGGTATCTGTCACACACATCCATCACTGTTGGATACATTTTGGACAGTCTGGACTCTATTGGTCACCTTGAACTGAACGAGTCCAAGTCAAGCACAAGATGAAGTGGAACTTGTTTTATCAATCACTCCATCCCAGAAATCCTTCTAAAATTCAAGACCCATTTCCTGCTCCCAAGCATTTTTAGGCATATTACTAGAGTGTTTATCACAGGACATACAAGAATAGATTTGTGAAATTACTGATTTCTTACTGAAATTACTGATCAATTGCTCATTCCAGGGCTGGGTGGGGGGTAGTCAAGGGAAGCCAACATATTCCGAGGATGTTTTATCTGCAGATATCGTAAGAAATTAGATCGGGGCAAAGCGTGGTTAATTGCCAGGTTAGGAAAACTTGAAAAAACTAAATCTTTCATAAATATCCTTGAAAGTTTTAATGCCCTTTTTTGTGATTGTTATTAATAGGGCCCAAAATGGATGTAGAGGAGAACTTAAAATTGCACTGAATCTGGTACCAAATTTTGAGTGTGGATAGTACTACAGGGTTGTCAAAATGTAGTCATTCTATGAGTCTGTGACTATATTTGGACCACCCTTTGAAAAGTTGTGTAAAAATATGCTGTTAAACAGGGTACCAGTTTATTATCCTTTAATAGGATGACATTTATAACATTGATATGAATACATTATGTTTTGTGTTGAGTAAAAAACATGTAAATCTTTATAATAGCTAAGAACATATAATTAAGCTTTAAACCAGTGAGTTCAATGTTTTTGTGGTCGTCTACAATACATAATGTAGGAATTCCAAGTCTGAAAATGTACGACAGTTTAATACATCCCGGATGAGTCTCTTTTTACCTCAAAAGAGAATGGATATTAATTTACCTTATACATAATGTACAATAGTATTTGCCTATGAAATTGTTCATGGTTAGAGACCATGACATCATGCTTTAATTAGCCAGTACGTACACATATCTTGGGAGTTTCCATGGCATTACTCTTTAGTGCTTTTGGATCCACCCATTATGTATGTAATTTAAAGGGTGTAGAATGGTTTCAGAGAGAAATAAGGCCTCACCATACCCATGCTCCCCCCCTGCATTTTTATACAGTGGCCTGACCTGAAGCAGGGTGGTGAGTTGTCTCCAACATGCTATGGATGAAAGGGTGGAGGTGTCTTTGTACACATGATTTCTCCTCCCTAAACACTACCAGAATCCCAGCTAAACATAAACACACAGCATGTCTATGTGATCAACCAATCAGAGATTTTTACATCTGTTAGAGGGCACCCAATAACTAAAGAGCAGCCATAGTCTAAAGAGCAGCCGGCGCAGGGTTAGCGCTCTGCAACTACCACGTGTCAACGTGTGGGTAGTATGTGGGTCTCCTGGTGCCCTACACACTTGTAAACAGACTTTAAGGGCTTGGGTGGTGACATCGATGTCTTATTTCAGACACTTTTTGAAGAGGTAGAGGTTTAGAAGTTCATGTAAACCACAAGCATGTCACTTTTCAAATTTCATTTGTTGTTATTAGAAACCATACTATAAACATTCCATGACCACTAAATTATACTTAAATAATTTATCCATGAATATTTTTTATTTTTAAACGTAAATGAAGAATGTCTATGGGAATGTTTGTTCCTTTTAGTTGCTATAACTAATGACCAGCCAGAAAATTAGGGTAAAAAAATCAAGGTATTTGGTTCAAAGACCAAATGAGGCAACATTAACATGCAGAGATCCATTGGTATTATTAAAACCACACAACTGTATCTGTGTTGGAGCTTCCATAGCATAACCGTGCCAAACATCACACCATCTACTGGCATGCGGTTTCACCTCCATTAAATGCAGAATGTGAGCTACTGTAGATGCAGTCTCTTGGATGAACTAAAGTTTCTCTACACGTATCCTCTGAATGAGGTGAAGTTCCTGCTGGAAAATGTCTAGACAGAATTTGTTTTTGCACAGGCTATTATTAAATATAGACTTTACAGTAAAGCTGCGCTGAATAATTCAAGCATTTACGGGAGTATTTCTATTAATTTTGAATAACACCAATGCTATGTACTTTTTATATTCCTATTCAGCATAGTCAATATAAATAAGCAACTCTACTGAACTGTGTAAAGTTAAATATCTAATACCAGGTGATTTGAATCAGAGTGCCTGCTAGCTAAATTACTCAAATAAACAACACATTCTGAGGATTGTTGCCCTAGCTGTCTTGTTTCATTCAGTTGGTGGAGCATGGAACTTGTAATGGCAGATTACAGCAGCAAGGCAGTAGGAAAATGTACTGATTATAAGGGTTACTGCCTGTATGCAACAAAATACTAGCATATACACACACACACACACACACACACACACACACAAGTATTAACCCTGCTCAGTAGAGATGTTATTTGTTGTCCAGTTTATAAAATGGTACCTGTCACTGGCATCCCATCCAAAATCCACTGACACCAGTTCACACAACACTGCAGTAAGATCCCTGGTTTGTCCCTGAGCTTATTCTAGGGGAACTGCAATTTGGTATACTATTAATTATGAGCAGGCTGGTCATCTTGTGACAACTTTTACCCAGATCCAAAATGCCAGCACACCCTATTCAGAGCTCTTCCTCACCATCTCCAGTCAGAAGGTACTGGGTATATTCCATTAGCAAGGATCCCAGCACTTATTTATTAGGGGCACCTGCACCAAAGTACACACTTCATTACAGATTCAAAAATGCCAAATTAAAACACTTGACACAATCCAATGGCATGATAATGAATACACCATTAACAAAGGGCAAGTCTGACTTTAATTACCATAGCTATGTACAAATTAAAAACAATAAGTGTGCATGTGTCTGATGGTGTATGCATGCGCCCAACACCTTCGTATTACAAGGTTCATACACTATAGGCAATCTAGGCATAAAAATGGCAATCACAATGTGGGGAAAATGAAACACACAAAAATATATTGTCAATCAACTCCACAGAACACAAACTGGCCTCAAGCTGTATAATATGCAAACAACATCCAGTAGAATTCAAGTATCAATTAAAATAAAGACAGAAAATGATTAACATTCAGATTGAACAGTGACAACCCTGTTTAATGAGAGATGGAATAGTTCAACCAAGTAGTATTTACAAAAGAATAAAACGTTTAAAAATAATAAAAAAGAAGTCTTCAAATCTTGGTGATATGTACAGGTCTATACAGGTCTGGAGTTGAGTTCCTGCTGTAATGTACAAATAGATACATTAGACAATGACATTTAGGACACACACACACACACACACACACACACACACACACACACACACACACACACACACACCTTACCTATAAGCTATTCAACAGTGTGTTCTGGATGTCTTCATACACCTGGTTGTAGATCGCCTCTTTAGATTTCAAACCATCCAGATATGCTGAAGCAAAATACACATAAATCAAAAGAAATAGCTACAATCACTAACAGAAAAACGCACACAGCTAAATTCAATTTTACTCACTAACAAATAGGAAAGTAGCACAAGACAAAAAATATATTTACCAATGTCTAAACAGCTCTCCTCCATTTCCTTCCTGTGTTTCAAGTACATGGGCCACACATGACCATCAAACAAGCCAGGGGGGTCAGGAACGGTGTATTGTCTTGTACTATAAAAACGTAATAGCACAGTTAGCACACTATGAAAGTAATAAGATGTATAACCCATTTTCATTGCCATAACAAGTGGATTAATACAGATGCATTAGAGCTGAAGTATCTGGGAAGACTTGCCTTCTCCTCTTTCTGCACTCTTCATATGGAATGGAGATGTAATAACTCTTGTTGTACACGTCAATCAGGGGCCTGAGGAGAAACGTCAGCACAAGGTCACTTGTAATTCCCCTCCAGTGTACTATTCTTAAGTCTAGTTAAGTAGAAATGTTATATCAGCATTTAACTGGAGTCCCGTAAAGCAGATACCACGCTTCAGCAGAACAAATCTCCCAAAAGCACTGGGTGCCTCATTATGTTCACACCCTCCCTTATCTTCTGCACAGCAGGGCTAGTTAGCATAAGGGCCCTATGACCACTTGTGTGAAACGCATGCTCTAGCTAGCTGTGAACACAGCACTTATTATTTGTTCACATACAGTACTTAGAATTTAATCACAATTAACAGTTTTAAACCCTTTTCCCATGAAAACATGACAGATTAAAAAGTTTCCTCCCCTTCTCAAAGTACAGTATGTACAGAGACATCCCAGGAGCAACTTAGGGGCAAGTCCTTGCTCAAACGCACAAGTTCAGAAGAATCTAATCACAGAAGAGTCTTAAAACCTTTTCCCATAATAACAAGATGACAGATTACAGTTTCCTCCCCTTTTCAAAGTACAGTATGTACAGAGACATCCCAGGAGCAACTTAGGGTAAAGGGCCTTGCTCAAGGGCATCACAACTTCAGAATTGAGACAGCACTCTTCTGATTATAAGCCTGACTCCCTAAACACTGAGCTGCCCAAATCCCTGTCAAAGCAGCAGAGTTACCTAGTAACCTCCCAGTTAGCAGTGTGTATATAATATTGTTGTATCAGACAAACTCACTTGTAGTTATAGAGAAGGAAACCCTCCACAATCAGGATGTGGATCTGTTGATCGTAGTCAGCCAGTTCCTCAGCAGGTGATACATTGACGCCATGGGAGCGGGCAAACTTTACTGGGTTTGCAGCCCACCCATATATTGTGTTCACCATGGACTCCATATCCAATGCTGTGATTACTGGGAAGACCAGAAAGCAAGAGGGGGAAAACAGTTTAGTCAAAGACACTTAACAGGATGTACAAAAAACAAAATGCAGGCTTTGGATTTCAGTTTTGGATCAGTGTTCATATTTAGAGTGTAGTATGTCATTTTGCATGGTGTTTTGTAACACTGAGGGCCAAACATTGGATGATCAGTGTTCATATTTAGAGTGTAGTATGTCATTTTGCATGGTGTTTTGTAACACTGAGGGCCAAACATTGGATGATCAGTGTTCATATTTAGAGTGTAGTATGTCATTTTGCATGGTGTTTTGTAACACTGAGGGCCAAACATTGGATGATCAGTGACTCTCCTACAGTGAAAGTCAAGCTTACCATCCCACTGTCTAAAGCCGTCGTCCCCGACTTCTATCTGATCAGGTTTCTGAAATAACAGTTACCAATAAAACATTGCTGCAAAGGCAGAGTGATCTGTATATGGGCATATGCCATTACATGCTGAACACTCTAGGTTAGGCACGCAGCTGAAGCATGCTGGGATAAAAACATGCAGAAAGGCAAAAAAGAACGCTTTGCACAAAAAAGACTGAGCCATGAAATGAAGCATAGGGAGCAGTGACAAGTTGGGTTTTCCACATGCATGCTACACATTATGTCTCTAGAGAAAAACATTGTGCCCAAGATGTGACTAAAGAGTGTTAGGATAGGCATAATGTTAGTGCTACGAGTTATTATATAGTATAATATACACACAAAAGAAAATGGCAAGCATCATGATTATGGCTAATCTGTGAGATATAGTTAGAGATACGTGGAAAAAAAGGGGGGTACAATTAAACTGCATGTAATTATTCAGAAGCCCATCTCCTGGCAATGCAACAGTGACTAAAATGAGGGAAAAGCATACCTTAAAAAAGTCATCCTGGTGCACCACACAACAGTTAGGCAAGGACTTCATCAGCCTATTCGTCAAAGTGGTTTTCCCACCATTAGTAACCCTGAAAATAAGCCAAACATAGTATGCCATTCATCAACATTGTGCATTAGGCTTTTGCAAAACATACATTGTAGGTGTTGTTACATACTGATATTTATTGAACATTTATGTTCTACTTCGCCATATATAAATATACAGTTAGCTTATCCACCGTAGCTAACTGTGGCTAGCTACATTTGTGGCGGGACAGGACACCTTAAGAGCTGAAGGAAAACTGATCACTATGAAATTTAAATCGACCTTTTCATCCAACGTTAGATAGCCACTTTCATCTGAATAACATTAGGCTACGTGTTGTTTTGGGTGTTTTATACCTAGTCAGGTAGCTAAGTCGTTGGGTGTGTAAACATAACCAAAATATGGCTGTTAGTTACAGTAGGATGTTTAGTTGCATAAAGATACTACGTAAAATGTTACATAATGTTGCTGGAAAAAAAAATATTAAAGTTATTACAGTAGTGTAAACAGGTGTTCAGCAAAGTGTATTGTACAACCTATTTACTAAGCTAGTAAGGCAAATTACAAACGAAATTAAGGGTTCCTCTATTGGAAAGTCCGCGCTGGAATTTTAAATCTCCCGCTCTAGTTACTAAGCTGCAGTAACTGGCTACTATGACAACAACCGTGACCCGGACCGTTTAACCAATCAAGTCACAGGTGAACTAAGTAGTTACAATACCACTAATAAATTAAAATTTATTTTATTGCATTTTTGAAAGAGAAATTCCCATTTCTCAGCTGGCTAGTGTAGCTTGCTACAACATGGCATGTGTTTTATTGTTGACATCGACATTAGTGTATGTTTATTTAAAAAGTTAACATGCAACATGTGTTTAAGCATAATGTTGATTACTCAACTGTAAATGTAGCTAAATAACTTTGAATAAAACTTACCCGCCAATTCCTATAACGTATTTCATTTTGTCGAGACTCTTACTCCAAGTCAAAGCTGAACCAAGACTCGCAGCAAAACACAGTGAAGAACAATTGAAAAGAAAATCCGAACAAATGGCGTAAAAAATGTATTCTAGTTTAAATACTCAAAAGTAACAACAAACCACAGAAATCCTTCAGTTCATTGATAAAGAGGCGCGAGTCACTCTGTTTAAAGCCAACTGTGAATTGCGTCACGTAGACGTACCCCCTCGTGTAATGCTGTCCTTTTACAATGAACAATCTATGGTCCAATCACTTTCACAGAACAACCAGTGGGTGTGTTCCAAAATTAAAGTAACTGAGAGGGAATAAACTATAATGTCCATGTACAGAGATGTAAATATAGCCAACATCTGATACGACGGGGAACATGACAACTTTAATTTGCGGTTTCTAGGGAAGGTGCCGAAGCGAATGATAAAACAATAATTCTATTGAATTATTTAGTTGAATCAAAATAAGTGAATAATTAAATATCAGGCCAAGAATGTTATAATATTTTAAAAATAATAGTTTTGCATTCTGTATATGACGCTTTTCTATAATTAGAGAGTGCACACGGAGAACATTGTGTTAGTAGAATATAACGTGATGTGTTTGTTCACATACACTATGTACCAACGATATTTGGACACCCCTAGTATTAGAGGATAATGATCTGTGGCTGTTTTTCAGGGTTTCGGCTAGGCCCGTGAGTTCCAGTGAAGTTTCATCTAATGCTACTGATTACATTGACATTTGGGTGCTTCCAACCTTGTGGCAAAAGTTTGGGTGAGGCACTTTCCTGTTCCATCATGACTGTGCCCCTGTGCTCAATAAGGGGTCCATTAAGAAATAGTTAGATGAGTTGAGTGTGGAGGAACCCGAGTGGCCTGCAGAGAGCCCTGATCTCAAGCCCATTGAACACCTTTGGGATGAGTTGGAACAGTGATTGCAAACCAGGCCTTCTCGTCTAACATCAGTGCCAGATTTTTTTTTAACTTTTACTTGGGACACAGTTGCAATGTTGTTCTGCTACCAGGTTGGGGAAAATCTGTGCTCACAATTCTTTTGGTAGGATATTGTTCTGCTCAAATTGCCTCTGAATTACTTCTCAAGTAACCCCTATGGATAGGCGAAATAACACCAATCAATCAAATATATTTTATAAAGCTCTTTTTACATCAGCAGTTGTCACAAAGTGCTACAGTATTCTAGACACCCAGTTTAGAACCCCAACGAGCAAGCAACAATGCAATGGTTCTGGTACCTTTGTCTGGAAACACTGTCCTTTCTCATTTGCCACAGGATATTGTTAATTTAGATACATCCATATGTATGACTGACCAGTGACTAGCTGTGACCCTGAAGCATTTCTAATATGTGTGACTGACCAGTGACTAGCTGTGCCCCTGAAGCATTTCTAATATGTGTGACTGACCAGTGACTAGCTGTGCCCCTGAAGCATTTCTAATATGTGTGACTGACCAGTGACTAGCTGTGCCCCTGAAGCATTTCTAATATGTGTGACTGACCAGTGACTAGCTGTGCCCCTGAAGCATTTCTAAAATGTGTGACTGACCAGTGACTAGCTGTGCCCCTGAAGCATTTCTAACGGAACCTGTGCACTCAGATACATTTCAAAGCTGACATGAACGTGTTCCTTAGCTTTATATTAATAGCTTCCTTCAACCCTTACATTTATGGTAAGATATTCATACCGTAAACTCAATTTTTGGTTGAATTTTCTCAACAGGTTAAGTGCAAGTAAAAGCTCTATATACAATCAGAATATCAGGAAGATATCAATGGTCTTAAAAGTTTGAAAGATTACATACTTGATTACATACTACAGAAATGTAAACATACAGGCGATTGTCAGGTGAAACAGTTTATTTTTTATATTTACATGGAAGAATTTACCATCACAATCTAAAGAACATCAGAACAACCATATTAATCTTCCCCATTTTAAGCTTTGCATTTAAAAATAATAAAAGGCTACATACAATATTATAGCAGACAAATTGCCCACTGATTTCTTTCCAATATTCCAGTATGCTAACACATTGTGCTTTTAAAGTAAAAAAATATGATTGAAATTCATTTTTGAATGCTCTGTGGAAACTTTCGTTCAAGAACATTTACCTTAAAAAAATGCACTATTGTCAGTGTCAATTAAATCTTCTTAACAGAAATTACCTGGAAACAAGGGCCTTACTCAGAGTAGTGAACTTGGTAAACGATTATCGAAGTAGTAAAACTAGTCAACTTGTTAGAGGAATATCTTGTACATTCCACATAATTGTTTTCTCTAGAATATTCATGACAGAAGACATTAGAATAGCGGACTCTTCAGCAGCATTGGAAAATGACAGAATAACTCTTGCAAATCTGTGTGATGTTTAGGTATATGTTTTGGTGGGACAGGTATTTCTCCACCAGAAATAACAAAAATAACATTTCCAGTGTTCTAACATGTATAACAATATTTTTACATGTAGAAATGTGCACATTTTCTAAAGCTACTGAATTAATTGTCTGTACAAAGAAATGACTCCTGTTTCCGATATTTTAAGTTTATTAAGGTAACATTTGATGGTGGATGGCATTTTATAAACATCTAGACACTTCTGTTGTTTTCTGTCACAATAATTGTCATATGTGCATGTCTAGACTGACAGGTAAACATCATGCATGATATTTTACTAAATGCACAAAAATGAGAAGAGCACACACAAATCCATCTTGAGTTTTAAATTAGGAAACCACTCTGTCCCCTGATATACACAGACAGATTATATGCTCACCAAGATGTCAATCAAATAGAATAATGCAAAACAACACACAGCAGACTGGCACTACATGTCATTCTTACAAAAATAAAACCTGCAAATCTACCTCATCCCCTCTACCAGCTGGTAGGTGATCATCTGAAGATGACCATGGAAACTGACCAGCTGAAGACTGGTCTGAATGTACATTACATGCTGAAGAATATGTTGACATGCTTTGACTGCATTCACAACAAAGCATGATACAGAAATGATAAAATGTAGTTACAAAATAATAACAATCTCAATGCAGCCCTCTTAACATTTGTTGAACCAGCAAATGTCTTGCACGTCTTATTGTGGCTGATCCTCTATATTCATATTAAGACAAAAATTCAGACAAGAGGCACATCTGAATGTAAGGTACATGGATGAGTTAGATAGCTGGGCACTGAATGATCAGGTTATATGAAACACCATGATGTCAAAATTATTCATGCAACACAAGGTCTGTTTTAGGGGCCCTTAAAAAATAAATAAAATATGAAATAGCGAAGGCATCTGATATCTCAGAGACCATTGTAGTCAACATCTAAATTCCTAAAAGGCCTGGCACTAGAAGGTGAAATATACTTTATTATTCCACATATAGAAATGCTGAGCTCTACAGACACATGTTTTTCTCCTTTCTGCTTCTGCTATTACCGATAGATTAGGGGTGTCAAAAGAATGGCCCAAAAATAATTAAACATTCAGTTCTTTAAAAGAACTAAAACCACATCAAAATATTGACATACATTCATACAGTTTCTTGTCCAGCTCACTAATAATCCCAAACATGAAATCTACAATGTTGTTGGCAAGAAATATTTCCAGTGTGGAACTCTAAACCTTTTGAAGACTGAATGCGGCCGGGAAAATTTGTCACTCAATTGTCTATATTTTAAATTGATACAAAATAATTACGGGAACTTTACGATAATTTAAAAAATAATTTATTCAACTGGTGAAAGGAAATAACTTCCCAGATTTTCTTTTTTTCAGAGTAACCGTGTGAACGGAGCCTTCCTCGGAAGCGGTTACCAACATAAAATCTTCAGAGAAGTGTGTCTCTGTTTTGGTGTTCTGGATGATTGATCATGACAGAAACAGTATTATTATTCTTCCGTTTAATATTGAGAAAATACACTTGCTAAGCCTGTTAGCCTTTAACTTGCATCCTATGAAACATAATTTTCATGCTCCATCTTCTTTGAAAAACTGTGCAGAAGAAAAAAGACACCATTATGAAGAAGTTGGCTAATAATTACATATTGCATAATAATTTTAAGAATGTAAAATACACTTCTAAACAAAGCACTGTTTATTGGCCTGGCAGTGGATACTGTAGCAAAATATAGAGTATTCATCCATAGTGCCACCTTGTGTTCAGTATAAGAACAACAATGGAATGTTGTTCTCCTACCATTAGATGAATAAAGAGGTGCAGTAGGTCCTTTCAGATTCCTTGCTCTGTGATCATTGACTTGGGCCTGCAAATTAGATAAGTATGAATAAACCTGTCTTTGCCATTTTTTATTTATTTGTACTATTACAAGGCCTACAACAGATTTCTAAATTAATCAACTGCAATTCAGCCCACTGTGATGACATGAATAGACCTGTAAACAATCCTACTTGACCCAAGGTAGCCTACACTATGGCTGTTTCTGTGCTACATGAGCAATACTTTACATTCTATTTAATCACCCTGTCTATTCCAGGGCAGGAGTTTACTAATTAAAACAGCAAACATGTTTTTGTCAACAAAACAGTGACATGGTCAATTTTTTTCTATTTAGGATTTTTGTATGTGAGCAGAAATATATCATGGCTCTGATTTGTCAATGGAAGCTTGAATCACAATAGCATGGTGCACACGCAAATCTTAGATCGTGCACATGCAAATCTTAGATCGTCCTGAGGCAGTTGTAGATAACATATATACGATATTTGTCACGCACAAGCCCTTGATAAACATCAGAGTGATAGAGAAAACAGAGTGGCAATACTCATTGATTTCTGGAACAGTGACAGTATATGAATGAACCAACAGACGCCATTCATTCCTATGGAGAGCAAGGGAAGCCAATTAGAAGCCCTTTTTCGGTGGTAGCTGAGCGTACTGCGTAGCCTCAAGCTAAGCGGGATGACGTAGATGTGACGTGAGCATTGTCTCTGAAAGTTGGAATTCTTATCTAAGCCGTGCCAAGAGAAATCTGAATCATTCCGAATCTTGCCTCTTGCAGAGAAAGGAGAGTGTGAATAGGAGTTGTCCATGAGCGTAGAAGCAGGAGCAACCTTTGGTAATTCTGATGAATTATTTTGTCATTTTGACTGTATGCATCAATGTCCCCCCAATTGCCTGTAAGCTCCTCGATTATACGGTCATTCCTTTACTGTGCAACAGTAAGTCGCGTGGTTATGACACAATCGGTTAGCATATTTTCACAAAAACGGTTGCTACTAGGACATAATGTGAGATTGAATGCGTGGCGACTCCCCCATTGGACTCCGTTGTATGCTTTTGCGGGCCACTTCTGTGGTATGCAGCCTTAAATTGTTCCGGAAATCAATGAGTGTCGCAACACTTCTCTCTCTATGGCTCTGGTAAACATCTACACCATACCTCTCTGGCTTTGCTGAAGAAGAGTCGTGTAAGTTTGTCTGCTGTTCCTGTTCCATCCTGTAGAGGCAGAGGTTACAAATGTATCAAAAACCTTAATGAATGAACTGGCTAAAGCAGGGCTCTCCAACCCTGGTCCCGGAGAGCTACCATCTTGTAGTTTTTAAATCCAAGTGCACAAAATGAAGCCACATTCAGCTTATCATTCAGTTAATATTATAATCAGGTGTGCTACATTAGAGTTGGAGTGAAAACCATCCGGACAGTAGCTCTCAAGGATCAGGGTTGGAGATCCATGGATTAAAGCTACTACATGGGTCATCCCTTGGTTGATTATATGCCTGATATGTATGACAGGTTTCTTTGTAAATTGATTTCACCTTTCTTTCCGAGCTTTGATCCTCTCCTCCTCAAATCTGTAAAAAAAGTAACAAAAGAAAAATAATGCAATTACTCTTATTTTGTAAGCTATATTAAATGTTAAAAAAATTCCCCATTTCAAAACCACTGAAAGTCAAATGGGTTAATCTTTGACTTTTTACAACTTTATTATATTATAATTTATTAGCTTATAAGTTTAGATACATTAGTCTGCAGAATTGAAAATCACTGCTGGTGAGCTGACCCTCCAGCTGAGATTCTCCCCCTGGTGGCTATTGAGACTTACTGCACCACACACTCTGGAACCTGCACCAGTTCCATGGGGACTATTTCCGCCAGTTCTTCCAGACTGTGCACATACTGAATCTTATTCATAAACTTCACACTGCAAACAACAGGATAGAGCAAAACGATGTATCAATGTTTAGTACAGCAATCAGTTTTTAGTCAAAGTGTAGATGTTGGTATGTAACTGGGTTATCAACATGTTGTTGTGTTGTCACCTGATAAAGGGCCTGGATATGGCCAGCACTGTGCGGATAAACCAGGTGGGGTGGGCAATGACCAACGCCTTCAGGTTCTTCCTAAGTCTACCGCAATAACAGAAATAAACATCTGAAAAAAGGCAATAGGCAACACGTCTACACTACAGATGTTTCTCCCTGTTTCTTCTCCCATCCCAATTTGTCTTGTCCAATATCTCGTAGGACTTGTCTCGTCGGTAACCACTCAACAAATGCAGGATGGTCGAAGATTGTCGCATGTTTGCTTAAAGCATGTGTCACCAAGCCGTCTGTTTCTTACCACAATGTTGGTTTAACACAGAAGCTATTTGTATTATCCAGTATCCTAAATAATATAAAATGTGTTTCTGTTTTAAATGGGTGTTAGTCCATCTCTATTTACCCTCGGGCTACCATTAGCAGATGGTCAATGAAATTCTTTTAAGAGTCAGTCAATGTTTGTATTAGGCACATCAATTCTACGACAACAGGATGTACGGCTGAATTAGCTATGCTGTCATGCTGTACCTTCTGTCTATCATCTGATAGCATTTCTTCAGCCATCCTATGCCTGGCATCTTTCCTCGAGGTGTAGCTCCATTCATATAGATGATCAAATAGTCTTCAGCCACCAGCATTTCTAGACTGCTGACCACATACCTGTGACAGCAATGTGGAAGACATCAACGCTGATTTTATTTTCAACTCAGGCACGTCACTGTGAATCATGATTAATTTTTAAGTATGTACTTTGTTTTTGTGTCGACATAAATATTTAACTAATAATTATTATTTGATGTACTGGGTGCATGGTATACAAAACTAAAAGATGCATTCAATGAAAAGAAAATGTGTGTGATATTGAATATCACTACACAACAAGGCATTCTGATATGCAAATCAATTCCAAAAACATCAGTAACATTGTAACTTACAGGAAGAGGTTCTCCATGATGTAATGGTAATCTGCACAGCTGCTGTCAGGCAGGTAGCAGGCGGAGAACACTATGATAGCATTCAGACCCTCACCATAGTAACCTGCAGAGAGCCACAGACATGGCTTTATCATGTATCAGTTTATCCTGCTGTCTTGCGCTCAGTTTGAGTTTTTTTGTAACTAGGACACTGTTTTTAATTGCAGCACTTGACTTGGGACCATCAATGTCAAGATGTAGGATTTCTAGACTGGATCCTTATGCGTCAGAAGGAATGCATTATCAGGCTTTCTACCTTAATTTACGTAAACATGAAATCTGGTCCTTTGGTACTATAGGAGTAGTGTGGCTGGCTTTATGCGTCCCAAACGCAAAAATTATCCTTGTGAGGAGATGGACCTACGTACCACTTGCAGGTCACTAAGGTGATTGTAGTGAGATTTCAAAATTGGCAGATTTAGAGGCTTGTTACTGGATCACCATGCGACACATTTGCATGGCATTGCATGAGAGGATGTGGCCCCTATCACATTTAGCTCATTTTATCTAATGGGAATTTCAAGAAAGGGCAGAAAAAAACCCAGCAGTATAATAATAAACAATAAATACAATAGGGTTAAACCAGTTTACTGCTAAACTCCAAATTAACTGAAATATCTACAAATGATGTATTGATTTGGCTGGATACTGACCCCCGTGGGTAATGACGCGAAGGTACGGCCTGATGACCTGCATGTCGATGCGGTGCTCCTGCTCGCCAATGATAACTGTCCTCCACAAGCGCCCATTGCCACCTGTCCCATCAGCACCATCCTCTTCCTCTCCGTCACCAGGCCCTGCTTTGGCGTTGGCCACCGGCGTGTCATCTGACCAGACGCAATGACAAGTTGAAAGGTTCATGCTTCAACCTGTACTGTAGTTGCTGAAACATTAATGTATTTGTAGTTTCGTATGTTAGCTTCTGTAGTCTAATATCCTAGACTTTTTCATTTGCTATTTATCTACTCTCAGAAGGTGAAAGCTAAAGTTATATTTGTAAACCACCAGAAAAGCCTGAATATTTCCATTTATTGTAATGATAAAATCACATTATAATAACATTTGACAGGGATCCTCACTCCGGCTTCCGCTAGCCGTCATTCCGTAGGTTTTTCGTTTCAAACCAAATTGTGCACAGGTGACGCTAATCATCATTAGGATGAGACGCTAACTCAGGGTAGTCGCAACTGGGGTTGGAATGAAAACCTACGGAATTGCGTCTCGCAGGACACATGATAATATATTAGATTTTTTTGTATTATTACAAAGTAGTTCTGTATTATCAAAACTGAATTACATAGGTCCTCAAGATAATTTATTTCAACATGTTTCTAACAAAATAATTATTTCTAATACTGTAGGCTTACCATCAAACATGCGTCCTGTCAGTGGGACATTTGTGCAGAACAAGTACCGTTTGCTAGTAGCTGGTTAAGTAGTTGACTGATATTGCAAGGAAGTGGAGAAAATTGAGAATGCCAAAGCATGCCCAAACACCTGTTTAGCGGTGAGTGAATGTTCCTTCAAGGTTTGGATCATATTACAAGAAGTCTTACATAGGCTTTGCTTAAAAGTTACAATATTTTAGTTTGCTGGCCCAATACAATCGGAAAGCAATTAAGATTTATCCCCTTATAAGCAAAGTATGGGGGAATATTTTACTGATGGTCAGGCAAATAAAGAAATGATTAGTCATGGACAGCAGACAATATTAATATGTGATGAGCAGTGTGATAATAAGTGGCCAGTACATATCATGTAGACTACAATATTAGGCTTACAGTAGCTAACACAAATCACTAGTTTTATGTAAATTCAAACCACCGGTATAAAATCCAGATTAAGGAATCGAAGGCTGAAAAAAAACAGTTTAATGTATCCAATAAACACATGAATACTAACTATTAATAATGTGATTAAAAATGTGAAAATAAATAAAATCTAAAAACTGTAAGCCTTATACATAAGCAACAACCTACCTTCCCACTCCAGATCGTTGCCATTGGTGATGAACTCCAGGGAGTCGTTGTCATCGGGGGTGTCAATGTCATCCACATTGATGTCCAGGTCATCGGGCGTATCCAGGAAGTCGTCAGACAGCAGGGAGCCCTCACTTTGATCCAGGGAAAGGTTCATGTCTGGGGCCACTAATGTCCTCCGTTTACGATGGGTGGACCCTCCTCCACCTCCCCCACCTGCACCGACATTTAGGGAATTTGGCGGAGCTGTGCCAGAGCAGGTGAAACTAATTAGTCACTGGTAGGGTACATTTATCAATTACCTGAAGATGCAGTATAAACTGGATGATTTGAATCTTAAATGATGATTGGCTGACATTCATTGTATATGAGACCCCATATACCATGGGTATGATGTCACATACCATTTTACTGCTCTAATTGCATTGGAAACCAGTGAATTAAAGCAATACGGCATCTCAGGGGTTTGTGGTATATTTGCCAGTATATCATGGCTAAGCCCTTTGTCCAGGCACTCCACAATGCATTGTGCATAAGAACAGGTCTTTGCCATGGTTTACTGGCCATATACCACACAACCGCATTCCTTATTGCTTCATTTCATCAATGATACTTACAGGCTCTGTCATCGGTGAGACCACAGGAAGACTCCATGTCACCGTCCTCAGGAAGTGGTCTGAAAATCAATCATTCTGTCAAGACCAAAGCCCCATAAAGCATGAAATGAGCAAACATCAATGCCAGCCAGCCAGCCTATCAAACATAACCAAACCCCGAATAGGTCTGGAAGAGAACACTAGCACAATATCACATAATTGAGCTGGTGCAAAACGAAGATGTGCCAGCTATCCTGTCAGTAGGGTTGTCAGTATTGTGGCTCAGCACCAAAAAGGGAGTGCACGGAGAGAGGAGGCTGGGTGGTAATTAGCATCTCCCAGTGAGCTCTTTAGATTTTAGCAGTGCCTTGGTGTTCACTGTTGAAGGGATGAAGAGATGCGGTGGCATGTCAAACCCACTAAACAGGCAGTTGCACTGCTAGGTTACCCTCTAACATAAGGTATAATTTCCTTTGTGATTATATGTGAAACAACAAGCTTGACATGGAGGAGGAGTGAAGTAAAGGAGATAATAGTAGGTGGGAAATGGCAACAATATGAAGGTCTAAACACAGGTTTACAGTTTCCCTGTGCTGTGCTACATGAACAAGCAATGATGCTATCCTAACCATCAAGAGAAGACTGTCTCCACAACACTGTAGCTATACCAAGATGACTGGCGGTAACAAAAGACAATCTCAGCCATTGCACTGCATGGTGTCTGGTCTAACATCCCTGAAGACATCCTGCTTCTATCATCACTGGCAAGCTTCCATTGTTCAACAACCATTTTTCTACAGATAAGGAGAACTGTGAAGAAGATATGAAACAGGAATACTGTCTAAAACAGGGTGTTAATAAAGGTCAAGCAGTCAGACCATATGAGTCTAGGATGACGAGGGCTAAAATATTTCTGATCATTAGAACGTACCTTATGAAAAACGAGAAGGATGATTTGAATGACAATAAAGGCAATTAATTGACTCCACAGATTTAGCCCCTATAATATTACGTATTCCCTTTTCCCAGTCGATCACAGGAAGCCTCAGGCATATCATCCATCGGAGCCTAGTGACACATGCTGCTTTCCTTTTTCCCTAAAGCTGACCTGCCACCATTTTCCTGGTGATGCTGTGTTGTTGACTAGTGGCTGCGTCACATGACGTACCCATGACCATTTAAGGAGAAAGCTGCACCTACTCCTTTCCTCCACACTCTCAGACAGAGACAATGTTGCCTGCTGTCAGAATATGCACTCCCTCTCTCTCTCTGTTTCTCTCAGCCTCTCTATGTTTCAGCCTTTCTTTATGTATCTCTCTCTGTTTCTCTCAGCCTCTCTATGTTTCAGCCTTTCTTTATGTTTCTCTCTGTTTCTCTCAGCCTCTCTATGTTTCAGCCTTTCTTTATGTTTCTCTCTCTGTTTCTCTCAGCCTCTCTGTGTTTCAGTCTTTCTTTATGTTTCTCTCTCTGTTTCTCTCAGCCACTCTATGTTTCAGCCTTTCTTTATGTTTCTGTCTCTCTGTTTCTCTCAGCCTCTCTATGTTTCAGCCTTTCTCTATGTTTCTCTCTCTGTTTCTCTCAGCCTCTCTATGTTTCAGCCTTTCTCTATGTTTCTCTCTCTGTTTCTCTCAGCATCTCTATGTTTTAGCCTTTCTCTATGTTTCTCTCTCTTTGTTTCTCTCTGCCTCTCCCTCTCTATATATATTCCTCTCTCTATATATATAATATTTCTCTTTGCCTCTCTCTATATATTTTTTTTCCCTCTGCCTCTCTCTATATATATTTCTCTCTGCCTCTCTCTGTATATATCTTTCTGCCTCTCTATATCTCTCTCTCTCTCTTTGATAAAATCAAAAAAGTTCATTTTATTTCTCATGAATGTACACTCAGCACCCCATCCTGACAGACAAAAACAGAAGTGTAGAAATTTGTGCAAATGTATTAAAAAAGAACTGAAATATCACATGGTCATAAGTATTCAGACCCTTTGCTGTGACACTCATATTTAACTCACATGCTGTCCATTTCTTCTGATCCCCCTTGAGATGGTTCTACTCCTTCATTGGAGTCCTGCTGTGTTTAATTACACTGATTGGACTTGATTAGGAAAGGCACACACCTGTCTATATAAGACCGTACAGCTCACAGTGCATGTCAGAGCAAATGAGAATCATGAGGTCGAAGGAACTACCCGAGGAGCTCAGAGACAGAATTGTGGCAAAGCACAGATGTGGCCAAGGTTACAAAAGAATTTCAGCAGCACTCAAGGTTCCTAAGAGCACAGTGGCCTCCATAATCCTTAAATGGAAGAAGTGTGGGACAACCAGAACTCTTCCTAGACCAGGCCGTCCAGCCAAACTGAGCAATCGTGGGAGAAGAGCCTTGGTGAAAGAGGTAAAGAAGAACCCAAGGATCACTGTGGCTGAGCTCCAGAGATGCAGTAGGGAGATGGGAGAAAGTTCCACAAAGTCAACTATCATTGCAGCCCTCCACCAGTCAGGGCTTTATGGCAGAGTGGCCCAACGGAAGCCTCTCCTCAGTGCAAGACAATGCTGCTATGAAACCCTGCATAGAGTTTGCCAAAAAACACATGAAGGACTCCCAGACTATGAGAAATAAGATTCTCTGGTCTGATGAGACCAAGATTGAACTTTTTGGCGTTAATTCTACGTGGTATGTGTGGAGAAAACCAGGCACTGCTCATCACCTACCCAATACAATCCCAAAAGTGAAACATGGTGGTGGCAGCATCATGTTATGGCAAGGCAAGGCAATTTTATTTATACAGCACAGTTCATAGAGAGGTGCAATTCAATGTGCTTTACATAAAAACATTACAAATAAAAAAAGGATAAAATATAGAATAGAATAAAATAAAAAAATGGAATCCAATCGAGAATCTGTGGAAAGAATCTGTGGAAAGAACTGTTAACTGCTATTCACGAAAGCTCTCCATCCAACCTCACTGAGCTCGAGCTGTTTTTGCAAGGAGGAATGGGCAAAAATGTCAGTTTCTCGATGTGCAAAACTGATAGAGACATACCAGCCGCGGTCGGTGGATCTTAATTGGGGAGGACGGGCTCATATTACGCACAAATCCCAGTGTGCAAAACAAGAAAACACTGGGTTTTGTGCGTTGCGCACCATTCCATTCACTCCGGTCCCGAGCGTAATATGAGCCTGTCCTCCCCAATTAAGATCCACCGACCACGGCTGAGACATACCCCAAGCGACTTACAGCTGTAATTGCAGCAAAAGGTGGCGCTACAAAGTATTATCTTAAAGGGGCTGAATAATTTAGCACGCCCAATTTTTCTGTTTTTTATTTGTTAAAAAAGATTGAAATATCCAATATATTTTGTTCCACTTCATGATTGTGTCCCACTTGTTGTTGCTTTTTCACAAAAAATTACAGTTTTATATCTTTATGTGTGAAGTCTGAAATGTGGCAAAACATTTTTATACCCCCGAAAATGTTGTATCTTATCCCTCCTCATCTAGGGACAATGTAATCCTTTTGTTCTGGAATGCCACTCTTATGTTTTGGTTTATAATCATTAGCAATACAGTGTAAATGTTTGCTGTTGCAATCCATTTCAAACAGGTGGATTTCAGTAGATGGAAGCTATCTGCTGGGTATTCCTGGTTATAATTAGCTGTACAGGGTGAATCCACTGGGAAATGTTCAAGCACATCTTAATAGATCTGTGTATACTGTAGTATCAAAAAACAACCCTCACTACAGACATACAGTAAGGCATCGCACACTTTTTGCTCAGTACTAATAGAAGTAACATTCTGAAGAGTCTTTTACTGGTAAAATAATATAATCTGCAACGTTAGCCTGCAGGCTATGCATCCTGCTGGGTTATTTCTGTTATGTAAACCTGTAAATTGAACTGTTATGAAAGTCATGTGATGCCCACCTGGGGAAGTCTTCATCCTGCCACTCATCTTTACACTCCATGTGATCCATTCGTAGTGTTGCCTCTGTGCTGCCCATCCCATGGAATGTAGGGGCCTGGGGCACACACACACACACACACACACACACACACACACACACACACACACACACACACACACACACACACACACACACACACACACACACACACACACACACACACACACACACACACACACACACACAC
>JACXGM010012730.1:0-17198 GCA_016801145.1 Umbra pygmaea
AGATAACAAAGGCATAGACCATCTACAATAGCCTAAAATATTGTAAGTCAAACAGCAACAGTCACTAAAATAAATCTAGATTAGGCTACGGCCGAGTCCAAGCCTCTTATTATCTCTTGTTGTCATCCGAGAACGCTTTGGTTTTTGCCACCCGGAAGAACGTCTATTATTGTTGTGACGTCATGGTGAATTGTCGTATACCTTGTAGCTAAAGCATTTACAGTACCAACCAAATTATTCCAAAATAACCACAACGACATGGCACTATGCACATGTGCGCAACGCATTAATAGAAGAAAAGAAAATGTTTGTTGTTATATTCGATCTCTATTATGAAATATAGGTGCATTTTCAATGAAAAATGAAAAACTAAATTTACAAAAGTAAAAGTGTGAAGTGTGATGTACACCTGGTTAGACTCCAAAAATGTGATTCTTTTTTTTTAAATGATCTCCCCAGAACCGGTCAAAACGAAATGTTTTTTGTGAAGGTGTAGCCTATTAAATTGTTCAATGCCTATGGGTCTGATCTGTCTCCCTGTCTCACTTGGACAGTGCATGACTGCAGTTTCAAGTGAACAATGACATTGTTGTGAACAATATGAAACAATTGAAAATATGTAGGTATAAACAATGTTCTTTTATAACCATACCGGCAATGGATGACCCAATGAGACAAGTTCATTCTTCCAAAGTAATGTAGGCTACAGAACAAAGAAAGAGCTTTATAATTATGATGCCTTGGAGATATTCATGATGCTTTGGATATATTTAAAATGCCTATTCTCACATCACCGATGTTATATAACATTAAACTCCCTTTGACAAAAAGACGAAATGCAACACAGCCTACTTTTTTTCAGAACGTAATGCATGTCCACGTTGAGCAATGTGAACGATGTGAGGGCTAGGAATATTGTTCAGATAGATTATAGTTTACCAATGTGTAGAAAATGGTAATGCTTAAATATGGACTGTTCATCAGAGAATGATGAAACATTCAATCAGTGTCTGATCACCGTTTCCTAAAAGATATTTCTAAACACAGTTGATGTCCGTTACAAAGTAATATCAGATTTGTGTGTCAACGGACATTTACAGGAGAAGCTGTATGGGAGAGTGATGTGGAAGAAGTCTTTTCTGCACACACGCCACAAACAGAGTCGCTTGATTTTGACAAGCCAGCTTCATTTTGGAAGAAGGTGCTGTGGACTGATGAAACAAAGATAAAGTTATTTGGTCATAACAAGGGGCGATATGCATGGCGGCAAAAGAACACAGCATTCCAAGACAAACACTTGCTATTCACAGTAAAATGTTGTTGAGGTTCCATCATGTTGTGGGGTTGTGTGGCCATTGCCAGTATTGGGAATCTTGTTAAAGTTGAGAGTTGCATGGATTCCAATCAATATCACGAGGTACTTGAGAATAATGTAGAGGATTCAGTCACAAAGTTGAAGTTGCGCTGGGGCTGGATATTTCAACAAGACAATGACCCAAAACACTGCATTTTTGCAAAGTAAAAAGTACAATGTTCTAGAATGGCCATCCCAGTCCCCAGGCCTGGATTAAGAATTCAGAGGCCCCTGGGCACAATGTCTTTTAGGGCCCCCCACCCCACCCACCCAATCAAGCTTTTGAATTTTTTATTACCATTTGCTGGTAACACACATGGATTGTATAATTACTGGATGGAGCCATGTGTGACGTCACGCATTGGTTTGTTAAGATCTGATTTGGGTCATCGAATTTGCCATTACGGGCGCAGACATCTTCGTTGTTGATGTGACAATTTTAGACTCGAGGGAGGAGTAATTTAGTTAGCTAACAGATATTAATTGTGATGCTAACAAAAAACATTATTAAAACATAATGTAAAACAAAATGTAACGTTACTTACCGGAAAAAAGTGAAATGCCAACTGCTCTGAGTGTCTCGTCGTACAACCAAACCCCATAACCACGCCCTAAATGCCCCTTTGCTTTATCGCCGATTAAAATCAACAAGACCATAATTCAAAACATGAACATCATGATAAACTGCAGAAGGCTTAAATCTAGCGATTGAGACCATACACTCATTATGAAAATGTTTACTGAGGTAATAAATCAAGTATATTATGTCTCTCATTCTCATAGACTATTACAGAAACCAAGCTCTTTTGCAACCAGACGTATCACCCCCAGTTGGAACTCAGATAGAATGCAGGTTTAAGGCACTTCCTCATTTGCGTCAATTTGCCAAACCGGATGCTCATCCTGTGGTAACACCACTAGTGAGCAACTACCTGGCACATATGCATACTAGCACATGGTGCCTCACCTTTACCAATCCAGTTCTATTAATCAAATTCTTCCATAATTCACACACAAACACACACCCTTCTAGTGCTGGCCGGTATATCGGTTCACACTGAATACCGGTATTTATTTTCGTCATGATATGGAATTTTATATACCGCCATACCGGTGTATTTGAATAGACAACGTCCAGAACGCTGCACTATGCGACACTGCTGAATACATTGTATTCCAACCTGGAATGCTGTTTGATTCATATAGCCTACTGTACTATTTGGGTGGGCTTTTATGTCAATCTGGGGGCCATCTGCAGTAGCTACTATAGAATACGACAGGAGGAATGCGTCGGACAGAACGCGAGTGTAGCTACTGTATAATAAGGCAGGAGGAAAGCCCCCTAACAAGCCAAAATCATGGTAAACATTAATCTTCCTTGTCAGCAGAAACAGGCATATAAAGAAAGTTTTGTCTCTAAAGTTTAAAACAATTGAATTTCTAGTGGAAAATGGATACTGAAGTTGTGCTTTCTGTCTTCAGTGAAAGCATACAACCGATTGTTTGTTAGTTACTTTTCGAATTCCGATGGTCTCTATAATAATTTACACTGGTCTATGAAGTGACAGTAGTAGTTTAAATGATTGTCTCTAAAACAGCTGCATGTATATTTTACAGTTAAAACGAAGTCTGCTGTGCATATAACAACTCTTTCATTGTAAGAATAATATAATGGGCGGGTGAACACCATGCTACAATTAATACAATTATGAATATTGTATTAATTCCCAGTTTTCGGATAATAACACTTTAGCATTCATAACTGCTTTTACTTTGTAAATCTAAGGATTTGTCCAACTGGTATATTCTGTATGAGGTGTATATGATTATTACTGTCTGCTCGTAAAAGTGTTATACTGGATCTGATGAGTTAAGAGAGAAACTCTGTGAAGAGAATATACACAGTGGTGGCGACAGGCTGGGGCGAGACGGGGCTAAAGCACCCCCAAGAATAAGCCTAGCACCCCCTTTAGCACCCCCTAGAAATTATTCCATATTTTCATATAAAAACATACATCGTTATTTTTCCTGGATAATGTACATTCGCTTTTCTAAACGGCTAAGTCCAAGTAAGCAAAGTTTGCATAGTCGTTATCGTTAAGTAACCATCCCTGCCATCCGCGCATGCAACTGGACGTAATGAAACTGATGCGCAGTCATATAAACTCACAGTAGGCTATACTCACTGTTTGAGGATCTAATCCATAACACAAACTATGTTTACATGCTACATTCTCCTAATATCCAGATAGCAAAAAGAGAGGCAGAGGCATTTTTTTACAAGAATAAATATATTTTCCTATAAATAAACTGTATTGCATGCCTGGCATATAAATTAAATGCCCAATTGTGTTTGTGGAATGGCTGATTAAGAGTAGGAGTCATTCGGAGAACAGACAGGAGTGCTGACCTGTCCAAATTTTACAGGTGAAGGGGAAAAATCTAAAATATATCTATATCTCATTTGTCAGTTTTTTTACCTAAATCGCTTAAATTAGGTCTAATTATTTTACCATCTCGCTCATCAGGCAACTCGCTTACTCAGGGAGAGCAGTAGCGCGCGAATATGGATCTGTCCCACTATGCGTGAGAAACGTTTGTGAAAAATGAGTATTTGCGGAAAAAACGAATGGCCTTTCACATTGAAAACTCATAAATAGAGAATTTTGATTTGCTTTTTGTCCATACAATTTTGTATAACAGAAGTCAGCTGCATGGTTTCCAAACGTTTCTCTGCCAACAAGGAGGAAATGCCAGCTCGCACTTCTTCATGATCTGTCTGATCTGCAATGTCGAGGTGGCGTTCAAATTGTCGAAATAATAATGCAGACTTCTTCGGAGAGTGGCGCTAGATTGTTTAAAATGGTCTGAAAATGCAGCCACATTCTACTGTGCAATACTTGATCTGATCACAACGTTTAGTAGATATAATTGTATTCAAACAGACATCACGTTCTTAATCCATAAAAAAACAAACGCGGTTGTGTACTCCATGCTTCAAGAAATCATGTTTTTCTCAGGTATTTTGATGGGTCATATAGTATAGTGGTTAAAGCACCTGCCTTTCATGCAGAAGTTACAGTTTTTAATCATGAGTGCAGACATTTGTTGTAGAGACAAACAAACAAATTTCATATATTTTAATGTTTCAGAAGTTACTATATTTTTTACAGCTTTGTAGGTGTTTTGTAGTGGGAAAATAATCCTTATATGATAGAGAAATATCAATTATCCAAATTAAAGAATTATTCCATACAGCAGTTTTTATGATCCAAAAAGACTTTTTTGAGCAAACATAAAGCCGAGCATCTTCTGCAGGAGAATACCCGAAGAATACCAGAGACATCAAGTTTGTACAGCCATTTTATATGAACCCTTATCAGTTATGCCCACCCATATAATAATTACTAGGGCGGCCCTGATCAACCTCGTTTTCAACCATTGACTTTCACTATTTCAAACCATGATGTAATTGGTCATCCCTTTATGTTAATTTATGTTAATATGTTCACACGTGTATACATGTGTGTACACGTGCCCTCAAATGCCCTTGACAGTAACATCATATGATGTACTTGGTGGCACAGAACCCATAACTCCTTAAACAATGAAGCTTTCAGGCCTAATTACTCCCAACAGTTCTACTGAGGCCTTGGGGCCTTGTAGCCTTGAGGCCTCCTGCTTAAGGGTAATTCAATGCATCGTTATGACTTGTTACTATTGCATTACCAGGTGTTCCTAGCAGATTAATAATTATACTGTCTACAGAAACAGTGAGGCCTTCAGACCTCCTTTAGTTCTAACAGGCTCTAATTGTATTTCAATACATGTCTTTTCAGCTCATATGTTTCCAATATAGGTATGTTCATAATACTCAACAGTTGTGCTGATTACACTGTTATTTATAATGCATTGATTAACATATCACTTGATTAAACACATGATTAATATATTGATTACATAATTAATATATTGCTAAATTTTTCAAGGTGACACTTAGGGTGTCGATATAAAGCATCCTTTTGGTCCAAACATATTTCATGAAAAGTATAATGCATCATATATGGAAATTCCACCACATATCCCCCCTCTGGGGCTTTATAGCCCCACAATCGAGACCTGACTGCAATACTTGAGGGAAAGAACCTGAGTCCAGATAAAAGAGTTGAAATCATCCCAGAGATCTAAAAAACCTGTCTCCCCGTCAGTCATCACACCAGAGACTGGAAGCCAAACATCTTCCCCCCTTCTTGACTGAGAGGAAGTAAAAGACTTTACAGCCTAGCCAATTGATTTATAAAGGAGGGAGTGTAAGGACACAATTATATGGAAACATTTTAAGAGTAAATATAGGAATGACCAAACAGAAAATAAATGAATAATATGAGAACATGGTTACAAATAATTAGTATCACTAGTAAATGAACATACTACGCTAATGAAGATAATTTGAACATCCATTAGGTATACCAGACATGATTACAAGTTCACTCTTAGTAAAAAGACATGGAATACCATATACACTCCAGGATTATGATAAGCAAAAACAATGTACAAATAACATCAAAACAATCAATGATATACAGTATAAATGTAAGCATGTGCAGATAATATACCAAGCCTTGCAAAATATGTTGTTTCAGTGATTACAAATAAATGAATTGAGTACTAATAATAATCAAAAGTTAGAACCAACATGTTCATATATGGAACTCAAAAACAATAATGAATCATCACATTCTCCAATCATCACCTCATACCAGGATGGTGAAATGCCACACAGAAGCTTGAAACCCTGTTCTCTAACCTATGACAGTATGACACTTTAATGCTAATTTGACTAAACTCAAAAATTAGAAACTTTATTAATTTTAGCTAACTCTAACAATCCTTTATTCAGCATGTCCTGTGAAACATTACCTCTCCATGCAGGTCATATACATGTCCTAAATTTACATGTGAAGCTAACCCTTTATTCCCAGCACCTAGCATTGTCCTTTGTTTTGTTGTTCTCTATCATCTATCAGTTCATGATTTCAGACCAACCGGCCTAAAGCTTTATTACTTTTTTTGACTTTTTCTTTGTCTTGCTAATGTTCATTTTCTTCCATCTTCTCCCGGTACTGTGCTTGCTGTGAAAAGAAATCAAAGCTCTCTTCTTCTCCTGCAACAGTACAGTCTGTGATTAACCTTATGTCAAAAGACTCCAGGACTTGAGTTGTGGTGGAACCATCCACCCAAACCGTGCTTCAGGGAAAATCAATTCTCAGGGTCTTGCTTCATCAGCGATCAGCCAATTGGTTTTCCATGCATTTGAGAGAAGATATCACACATGAGATACATTCTGAAACAGAAGAGAAAATTCTTAAGTACACAATCAATTTACATATTAACTATTTCAATTGCTACCAAAATTTAGTTATTACTCCGGAATTCTACCATATTGTCATGAAATCAAAGTCCAATATTAAATTCCTGTTACTTGACTCCCCTCTGGCAAATGTCAGTTGCTCCTGGTCTGTTGTTGACTGTTGACTACTGTGGCTGGTAGTTTGTGTGTCCCAATCCCTCATATGGTGAAGTCACTTCCAAGCTCTTTGTGATGAGTTCAGTTCCTCCCTTCATGTGTCCAGTTCAGCTGCCTCTGGAATGGGTGGCTGGAAACAGGTCAGCCTTTGATGCTTCTTCACTTTGTCGTCTACTTGAGTTGTTCTTAAGCTTGAACAGTCTCTTGTGGTTCAGGACTAGCCTGGCTTTAATTCTAGCCAGTCCCAAAAGACTCCATCCTCATGGATCTCTGTGTGGCTGGATCCAGACTCTACTCAGTGAAAAACAAAAGCTTGCACAGACAGGTTAAAAATCTTTTTCAGACGGTACAAGAATAAAATCATAACCAAAAAGAAAAAACAAAAAGAAACAATCATATTTGACATTTAAAACAGAGAATAATAATTTAGCTCTTTGTTAACAGTCAAAAACCTCAATCTCATTTGCAAAAATATATATTAGTCATGACATAAAAACTAAATAATACATAAAATATATGTCCTTAACCTGATTATGCCTTTGTAAAAATCTAAAATGCGTTGCTAAAATAAAATCATAGGGCTTTCAATATTTCTTTGTAAAACCAAAAATGTATAATAAAAACCACTCTCTTTGTAAAAATTAAAGCCTTTAAAATGTATTTGTAAAATAGAAAACTTCTTGATCATGCCTTTAAACTATGAAAAAATCTAAAATGTCTTTATAAAAATCTAAAATATCTTATCATGTGTTGGGGGAGGACCAAAATCAATTGACCCTTTAATTTTGACCCCCTTGACCTCCCCCCTCTTACACATAACTGTGTAAAACAACCCATAACATATAATGTACCCTTAAGGACCCAATTTAAAAAGCTATCTGGGCAAAATAAAATAAAAAATATATATACGTCTAAAACCTCTATATATAAAAAAGCACGTTAGTGTTTCTAAATGGAAAAAAACTAGTAACCATGACAACATCACTGAGTCTCAGATGGCAGATTAAAATAAAAAATAAAAATGAACTAACAGAACCAGTCAAATACTTGGTTCTAAGACTAATGTTGGCTGGCCATAAAATAACCTAAAATTATCAGCCTCTTTTTCCTGGCTCTGGGAAGCTGTAGAATAGCAGCAGAAAAATCAAAAAATCGTCATGGTTAACACCTGAAAAGTTCAACAAAAAGTAACATATGGTTAATTTGAAAAAAATAAACTACCCCCCTCTTATCAAAACTTGTTTAGTAGCCCACTAATTTGATAGAAAATAAAGTAATCCAAATAAATGAAGTAATCCAAATAAATGCTAATGGAGAAAGCAGACTCAAAAGTGAAATGACAACCTCAAAAGTGTGGTGACAACTGGAGAGACAGTGGACAGCTCGGAGAGACTGCAATCAGGGCAGGGAGGGTTAGCACCCCAAACTGTAGCTCCTGTGAGGGAGCACCCAAAATACGCTATGAAAAACCCTAAAGAGAAATACCCCCAGGGGCGCCTGAGGGGGGGGAGAATGAGCTCCCCAAACGGACTGATGTTTTGTTAACGAATAATGCAAATGGACAATCGACTACGAGTGTAGTCTGCAAATGTGGAAAGGTCTGCAAAAACGCGACTGGTCTTAAGATACACCAGACTAAGATGGGCTGCCTAAGGGATCTTGTGATTCAACGCACAGTGCACCTGGTGAGACGGAGTAGGATCCAGGCCCGGACACAAACCACAGTGCCCAGAGCCTCCATGCACCACAAGCTACACCCCAAAGCAGACCATCAGAGCGGCGCCGGTTTTTATGGCCTGGTACAAATAAAGAGTCAATGTGGCGGCAGTTTGATGAAGATGTTGATACAGCCCTTGATGCAACAGCCAAGGGTGGCGTGGACCAGAGGCTCTGAACCATGAGCACATTCATAATCAGCATCGCTTCAGATAGGTTTGGCACCAAGGAACAACGCACCACCAAGACGTCTGCTACAGCACCAATTCTGAATCGACGAGAGGTCAAGATTACCCAACTCAGACAAGAGCTGAGGACACTCAGGAGCCAGTACAGAAAGGCAAGTGAGGAGGAGAGGGTAGCCCTGGCACAACTTAGGGGTGTGGTAAGGGAGAGGCTAATTACCCTTCGGCGCGCAGAGTGGCACAGGATGAGGGGCAAGGAGAGGGCCCGTAGGCACAGTGCTTTCATTGCAAATCCATTTGGGTTTACAAGGGAGCTGCTGGGAGAGAAACGCAGTGGTCAACTCTCATGTCCTGAGGAGGATATGAACCGCTATATCAGGAACACCTACAGCGATGGCAGGAGGGAGCAAGACCTTGGTCACTTGTGCAGCCCTCATATGCCCAACGGAACCTAGCACCCTCTTTAACATCGACGAACCCACACTTAGGGAAGTCAAAGAGGTCATCAAATCTGCCAGAACATCATCAGCACCTGGCCCAAGTGAAGTTCCATACAAGGTCTTCAAACATTGCCCCAGGCTTCTGGAGTGTCTTTGGAAGATTCTAAGAACAATCTGGAGAAGAGGGAGAGTACCTCAGCAGTGGAGATACGCAGAAGGCGTGTGGATCCCCAAGGAGGAGAATGCAAGTAACATTGATCCGTTCAGGACAATCTCTCTTCTTAGTGTTGAGTGCAAAACCTTTTTCAAGATTGTTTCCAATCGCCTGATGGAATCTCTCCTTTAGAACACCTACATAGACACCTCGGTTCAGAAGGGAGGAGTCCCAGGGGTCCCAGGGTGTCTTTAAAACACACAGGAGTGGTGACACAGCTGATCAGAGAGGCACGAGAGTGCAGAGGGGACTTGGCAGTGCTGTGGCTGGACCTTGCCAACACCTATGGATTGATACCACACAAATTTGTGGAATTGGCCCTGAGCAGATACCACGTCCCAGAGAAGATTTGAAATCTCATCCTAGACTATTACAACAACTTTAGTCTTAGGGTGTCCTCTGGGACTTCAACATCGGAGTGGCATCGTCTGGAGAAGGGCATTATTACAGGCTGCACAATCTCTGTGTCTCTGTTTGCACTGGCCATGAACATGCTCGTGAAGTCTGCGGAAGTGAAATGTAGAGGTCCACTTTCCAGAGCATTCATGGATGATCTCACTGTCACCTCAACCACAGTGCCCGGATGTAGGTGGCTTCTTCAAGGCCTCGAAAAGCTTATCACTTGGGCAAGAATGAGCTTCAAGCCAGTGAAATCCAGATCCTTGGGCTTGCGGAAGGGAAAAGTAGCTGACAAGTTCGGCTTTATGTTGGGAGATACCCAAATTCCATCAGTGTCAGAAAAGCCAGTGAAGAGCTTAGGCAAGCTCTTCACTGGAAACCTGAAGGACACTGTTGCACGGCAGGGCACCAGTGATGACCTGGACACATGGCTCTCAGCAGTGGACAAGTCCAGACTTCCTGGTAAGTTTAAGGCCTGGATTTACCAGCATGGTATCCTCCCTCGTCTCCTGGCCACTGCTAATTTATGAAGTCCCAATTACCACCGTTGAGGGCTTTAGATGGCAGATTTCTGCGCAGCACCCTGGTGTGCACGGTGGCTACTGGGCGGCTTGGGCTTGGTAGCAATCCTAGGCCGTGTTTCAGCAAAGCCAGAGGAAAGGAGAAGCGGAGGCTTATCCAGGAGGAGGTACGAGCCGAGGTGGAGGAAGATCGCTTCAGCAGAGTCATGGGCATGTCCAAGCAGGGGGCCTGGACCAGGTGGGAGCATACAGCTGGCCGTAAGATCACCTGGGCAGATCTCTGGAGGGTGGAGCCAAACCATTTTAGGTTCTTGGTCCAGTCAGTGTATGATGTCCTCTCTAGCCCTGCCACCCTGTTCACCTGGGGCCTGGTGGACTCACCCGCTTGCAAACTCTGCCAGAAAAAGGGGGTCAATAGAGCATATCCTTAGCTGCTGCTCGAAGGCCTTGCGAGATGGCCTTTATCGTTGGCGCCATGACCAGGTCCTGAAGGCAGTAGCAGACACCATCTGCTCTGGCATTAACATCAGCAAACAGCATCATCCATCCAAGTCTGTAATTGCTTTTGTCCGAGCCGGCGAGAAGCCTCAGCCCCCCAGAAAGACTCAAGGAGGCCTGCTCGCAACAGCAAGCGATTGGCACCTCCTGGTGGACCTAGGGAGACAATTGAGCTTCCCGGACACCCTTGCAGTTACAGCACTCCGACCGGACATGGTCTTGATGTCCGTGGCAAGCAGGCAGGTGGTGCTACTTGAACTAACTGTTCCCTGGGAAGATTGAATAGAGGAAGCCCAGGAGAGGAAGAGGGCCAAGTACGCTGATCTGGTAGCTGAGTGTCGGAGGAATGGGTGGAAGGCCCGCTGTGAGCTGATTGAAGTGGGCTGCAGGGGCTTCGCAGGCCAGTCTCTACACCGGGTCATGGGATTTGTGGACTGCACAGGTAAAGAGCCATCAAGAACATCCTGGAAGCTGCTGAAAAAGCTTCACGGTGGCTCTGGTTAAAGAGGGGGGACGCGTGGCGTAGCGCGCTACCTGGACACAAGTCGGGGCCTGATCACCCCCGGCTGGGTCGCCCGGGTGAGGGTGTCTGATGTAAGACCCGATGACCCCGGGGCGTTACTGATGATGTGTCCAGGTTGCACCATAAGGTGTATTCAAGTACGAAAAATTAACCTTCCAATTTCCAATAAGCAATAATTTACTGGAAAACAAACAAAAACAATATTGGGAAACTCCTAAAATATCTAAACCACCTATCTAAGACTAAAATCAACACAGATCCTATTATCATTAAACCAATTAAAACTCACAAAAGTCTGCTTTCATTTTAATGAAGCAGGAAATTTTCTTCTAATGTGTTAACTCCTTAATGTATTCTTGATGAACGATCAGCTTCAAAATGTTCAATACCTTATCAATCTATGTAACCTTGCTCTTCCTAAAACAAAAGCTATATTTTCAGGCTGTGAATACAGGTTCCCATAGTTACTATCAAAACTTAATCTCCTCTTTTTCTAAACAGCCATCGAGGCCCAAGCCAGATGCACAAATTAGGGCGGCGGACTATTCCTAACTAATTATCTTCCCAAGACATCCTTACTACGTACGCCTAACCACAATGTAACCCTACAGAACTTTTAAATGACACCTTAAGACTCCCTTAGCCTCAAGGTTGATTGTTCCCAATTAAATGTCCACCCGTTTGCATTCACATCATAGATGTTATCACTACTCCCAGTACTCCTATCAAACAACGATAACACATCTGCTAAGGTCAACTAGGACCATGGTCTCCTCCAGTGGACTGACAATGATGACCTGTAGACACCAGTCCACTCACTCCTTGTCCAGAACCATTCTCCTTTCCCTCACACACACACACAGACAAACTCAACATACACAGACATGAGACATATTGACACAAGACAAGAGACATACAGACATAAAGGACATACTGCAGTAGACGATACACACAGAAAACAAACATACAAACACAAACTCTTTGTTTAAGATATTATCCATTCCAATCAAATCATTAAATGTGTATTCTTAAAATATTAACCCCCTCTTATTTAGTGGTCTGCATTTCACAGTAAATTTCACTTAATTTCAATCTCAGGTACATGTTCATGATAAGAGATTGGCCAGTTCTCTTATCCTGAAGGATGCCATTCCAATTTAATTAATCCAATAGTTTGTTGATACATGTATCCCCAAATAATATTGCCAAATTACACAATTCCCCATGTCTGATTTTCATCAAACACTGTCAAAGTTTAGTCACATAATCTCAAATGGTATGTGTATTTACAAATTTTCCTTAAAACGAATCACATAATTATCTTTGAGTGTCAAAACTATTAAATGAAACTATCTTATGGTTCTCAAAAAACAAGTCACCTTTTTGTTCGGTAGGTAATTAAGAGGTCGCATGAAATCACATATTAAAGCACTCAAAGCACTAGCCATTATCCTTTTAAATTCTTCTTTAGTTTTAACTAATCATCTCACAAGTTCTGTCTTACATTTTCTCTTAATTAACACTACACACTACACAATGGGACTCTACTCACTATCCTCTTATCAGCTCTTCGGCCCAGGGCAGCCTTAAAGAACAGCCGCAGACAGTATTTTGGCCAAGCACAAGTTTATTCTGATCCTTACAAATTACAGTGTTAGACTTTCTTTAACTTAGAACCCTAAAAAATCATTACTCCCATCCTCATAACTTAACACATAAATTTCTTTACTGTATAATTTCATCTTGATCAAAAGATAAGAAAATCTGCTCTCCGGGCCTACAGTTTTCTACAACCAGATAATTTTCCCCCAGTATCTGTATTTAATATGCCCAATGTCTCTAAGGGCGATTAAATCTATCAATCTAAAACCAAATTTTCTATAGTGGTTACGGTGAACAACTACTCTTTCTTTATAAATCTGTAAACAATAAACATTTATCTTTTTTACAATATATGTTTTCCCAGATCGCTCCCCCAAGCACATGACATATTCATCTAAAACCAAATTGTCTATCGTAGTGACGGAGAACAACTTCACTTTCTCTATGCATTTTTACTGATTGCAATTTTATCCCCTATCTGATAAGTATCTTCAACAATTTGAATGCTAAATTTACCCCTACCTGTCCCTAACTGAACAATACACCTTAACCTTTCATATTTGTTTCACAGAGTACTCCCTCTAAATACGTTACTGCACGCAAAGCAAGCCTACTATGTCCTACGCATTACTTACATTACGTACAATTTGATTGGAGAGAAAGAGAGACAAAGACAGTCAGAACAGAGCAAGGAAGAAGAGAGAGAGAAACAGGGAGGAACCCAGCCCCCACCTTTTTTTTCTCACTCTCAAGCTTCGCAGGCACACAGATAAGGTTCATAGACTTTCAAGCAAAAACTGTCTTTTTTCAAAAGCGCTCTGCTCTCAGCCCCCACCTTTTCTCAATTTCTACTCACTAACACACAAAATCAATTGTCTCTCACAGGAGAGAAAGAAACAGAGGGACAGACAGACAGACAGAGAGAAAAATTACACATTGTGCTGCTTATAGTGCTTATAGTGAATTAACCCTATTTTCCTAGATTTTTATGGGACATGATCTCACAACTAAAATGTGACACCACCACAATGTTTCTAAGGGCAGCACATGATCTCACAACTAAAATGTGAAGACCACCACCGTGCTTCTAAGGACAGCACATGATCTCACAACTAAAATGTGAAGACCACCACCGTGCTTCTAAGGACAGCACATGATCTCACAACTAAAATGTGAAGACCACCACCGTGCTTCTAAGGACAGCACATGATCTCACAACTAAAATGTGAAGACCACCACCGTGCTTCTAAGGGCAGCACATGATCTCACAACTAAAATGTGAAGACCACCACCATGCTTCTAAGGACAGCACATGATCTCACAACTAAAATGTGAAGACCACCACCGTGCTTCTAAGGACAGCACATGATCTCACAACTAAAATGTGAAGACCACCACCGTGCTTCTAAGGGCAGCACATGATCTCACAACTAAAATGTGAAGATCACCCCCGTGCTTCTAAGGACAGCACATGATCTCACAACTAAAATGTGAAGACCACCACCGTGCTTCTAAGGGCAGCCTTATTTCTCTCTAACAGAGGTCCTATCTTACTAAATGGTAAAACGTTACCGTCACAAATCTTTACAAAACATTAATACAAAGCATTAGTAAAAAGCATTAGCACAAAGCATTAGTACAAAGCCTTAGCACAAAACATTAGCACAAAGCCCCCATACAATATTTGAATTAGAAGAACTACTGCACTCTCTTAGTGGTTCGTTAAATTTGGAGAGATATCACTGTTGGCTGTGAGCTCAAGGTCAGAGGTTCAGATCACACAAAAAGTTATAAATTTAAAATAGTTACCTGTTAAAGCCGCAGCATTTTTGTGGAATCTGACCCTGAAGACCCCAAAGCTCACAACCAGTGAAGTTCTCTTAGACCATCCCATCCTCGTCACCAATATGTAATGTCCTAATACGATAGAGAAATATCAATTATCCAAATTCAAAGAATTATTCCATACAGCAGTTCTTATGATCCAAAAAGACTTTATTGAGCAAACATAAAGCCGAGCATCTTCTGCAGGAGAATACCCGAAGAATACCAGAGACATCAAGGTTGTACAGCCATTTTATATGAACCCTTATCAGTTATGCCCACCCATATGATAATTACTAGGGCGGCCCTGATCAACCTTGTGACCTTTTCAACGATTGACTTTCACTATTTCAAACCATGATGTAATTGGTCATCCCTTTATGTTAATTTATGTTAATATGTTCACATGTGTATATATGTGTGTACACGTGCCCTCGAATGCCCTTGACAGTAACATCCCATGATGTACTTGGTAGCACAGAACCCAGAACTCCTTAAACAATGAAGCTTTCAGGCCTAATTACTCCCAACAGTTCTACTGAGGCCTTGAGGCCTTGTGGCCTTGAGGCCTCCTGCTTAAGGGTAATTCAATGCATCGTTATGACTTGTTACTATTGCATTACCAGGTGTTCGTATAGCAGATTAATAATTAAACTGTCTACAGAAACAGTGAGGCCTTCAGACCTCCTTTAGTTCTAACAGGCTCTAATTGTATTTCAATACATGTCTTTTCAGCTCATATGTTTCCAATATAGGTATGTTCATAATACTCAAAAGTTTTGCTGATTACACTGTTATTTATAATGCATTGATTAACATATCACTTGATTAAACACATGATTAATATATTGATTACATAATTAATATATTGCTAAATACTTCAAGGTGACACTTAGGGTGTAGATATAAAGCATCCTTTTGGTCCAAACATATTTAATGAAAAGTATAATGCATCATATATGGAAATTCCACCACAGTTTTCACTTGGCTTGGCAGTAATTCCTTGATGGAAAGCTCCTTGTATTTATCTTCCACCTTTGGTGCTATAATCCCAAACAAAGTAGTCTTGTATCCATTGTCGTCACTGGAAGATGAAGAGTAATTTGTATTTATAAGAGAAGCTGAAACTCCAAACACTCATTACAATCATTACAAACAATTTTAATAATTAGGTTTTGGTCAGCTGACCGAAAGCTTATTATTATATTTGTTTTGCTATGCTGACTGAAAGGTTATTATTAAAAAAATTCCTGAACTTTGACACAGCACAGTGTGGTAACAGGTTAATGATTTGCGTATGAAGCAAGAGATTTGAGTTTTTACTCTACTGATGACCATATTTCTTTTTCGAAATACGAGTGGGGTTATTTTTTATAAAAACACTGCCGCAGCTATCATCTCTTTTTACAAATAAGGCAAGAAGTTTGTACGAACAGAATTTGCTGTATCACTTTCCTTTTGAGAATTCTGGGGTGGCCTGAGGATTTAACAGGCTCCAATCTAAATCTCTCTCCTGCTTTATCCTGGCTGTCTCACATCAGCATCATGCTGGTATTCTAATCCTGGCGGTAACCATTAACTATGACATTTTTAAGGCTTATTCGCACTACAGTGCCTTGCGAAAGTACTCGGCCCCCTTGAACTTTTCGACCTTTTGCCAGATTTCAGGCTTCAAACATAAAGATATGAAACTGTATTTTTTTGCGAAGAATCAACAACAAGTGGGACACAATCATGAAGTGGAATGAAATGTATTGGATATTTTAAACTTTTCAAATAAAAAACGGAAATTGGGCGTGCAAAATTATTCAGCCCCCTTAAGTTAATACTTTGTAGCGCCATCTTTTGCTGCGATTACAGCTGTAAGTCGCTTGGGGTATGTCTCTATCAGTTATGCACATCGAGTGACTGAAATTTTTCCCCATTCCTCCTTGCAAAACAGCTCGAATGAACAGCAGTTTTCTGTTCTTTCCACAGATTCTCGATTAGATTAAGGTCTGGACTTTGACTTGGCCATTCTAACACCTGGATATGTTTATTTCTGAACCATTCCATTGTAGATTTTGCTTTATGTTTTGGATCATTGTCTTGTTGGAAGACAAATCTCTGTCCCAGTCTCAGGTCTTCTTCCAGAATGGTCCTGTATTTGGCTCCATCCATCTTCCCATCAATTTTAACCATCTTCCCTGTCCCTGCTGAATTAAAGCAGGCCCAAACCATGAGGCTGCCACCACCATGTTTGACAGTGGGGAGGGTGTGTTCAGGGTGATGAGCTGTGTTGCTTTTACGCCAAACATAACGTTTGGCAAAAAGTTCGATTTTGGTTTCATCTGACCAGAGCATCTTTTTCCACATGTTTGTGTGTCTCCCAGGTGGCTTGTGGCAAACTTTAAAC
>JACXGM010012731.1:0-14541 GCA_016801145.1 Umbra pygmaea
GTTATTTCCTTCTTTTTTGCGAAGGCTTATTTCTATGATCCAGTACATACGGTACGGATCAGTATACTGATTCTTTTCGTTCATTTCGATCTGCGCATGCGCAAATGAACGATACGAATCAAAATGATTCGTTCATTTGAATGAACGAGATTCAAAGATACGATTCAGTAAAAAGAATCGAACTTCCCATCACTACTACCTACTAGGGAGTTTTTCATAGCCACTGAGCATCAATTGTGTTGCTTGCTTTTGGGGGTCTCGGACCGGGTGTCTGTCAAAGCACTTTGTGTTTTGTAAAAAGGGCTTTATAAATAAATTTGACAGATTGATTGACAAGAAAGAGCCAATGTAATACATTATAAAAATATACCCAAATGGATAGAATATGGGGAAAAATGCATTGCATTATTTTAAAATCTTCAACATAAGAATGTTACCAAAAAATGTAGAGAAACTTGTTACGAATGAAGCTGTCACTCAGGACTTACTGAAAGAGATCTTAATACTAGAACTGCCAGGCCTTCCACACTACCTTTAACCTCCAACTGCTGACGCCCCTCAGCGCCATTTGCATACACATTATCCTCATTAAAATCCACTCTCTCCTCCGCAGCATCCAGCCAAGCCAAGTAAAAAGGTCTCAAAACATTTGAATTACATGAAGATCTTTGTTGTTGTTGAATGTATACTATACCAGTAGAATACAAAAAATAAATATTTATAATATCAAAGGATAGCTATGCTGTAGTAGCCTGTTTTCTTATTATAACCACAGTTACTTTATCCACAGATAAACTAGTTATACTTTTCCTCCTGTTTTATTTTGTTGATGTAGATTGTAAAGATTTCAACTAACATATGCAGATCAGATTTGTTGCACAATTAGAAGCATAGGCTATAGAGCTGTCAGGGAGGGCTGGAATGGACATATGAACACTGAGACAATTGGACTCTATATATATTGTGTACATTTCTGTTTATTCATTATCTGTATGAATTGCTATGGCCAGCGCTTATGTACTGCAGCGCCTTCATCTCTTTCACCTGGTACTGATTGGGGACTAAGTTGGTCTAATTACCTAAGCACTAACAGCTGGCGGCTCAGTCCCTATATCTGTCCGGGTGAAGGATAGGCGGGCGCAGTTCATTATTGTATTGTCAATGTGGGAGAAGGCTGTCCGGGAACATCAACAGAGCTATATGTGAGTTTGTGAAAATTGAGTCGCTGTAGTTAGGAAGTCGATGCGTACGCTCTGCTCCTGTATTAGCCATTCAGTGTCCATGCCACTGTTCTAATAGCACGTAAACCAATATGGGTCTGTCTATTGTGCACTCGCTACAGTGGTACCCTTCAATCATCATTGTATATACTGTATGTCCCCCGATTTGTCTGAAATTAAATACCACAAACCACCAACTCCGCCTAGGTCTTCCTCTCTCTACATACCACTCAATGTCACAAGAGCTACTAAAGCTCAGCGTTTTGCTGTTTTATTCATTTTCAAATTAAGTCTTATTCACATTTTTTCCCTGTGTTTCTAGATATATTAAAATCAGATTTTCATACCATTGGTTAGAATTTTATTTAAACTTGTACTTTGTGTTTGCTAATTTTAAATTAGAGAAATAGTTTTGTTATTTTTATTTCCTGCACATCCCAGTAGATTGACTAACTGAAGGCTATATCTCTTCTTGCTCAATTTATTGTTCTGCCTCCTTAGATAACTTCCGGTCAGTCAAAGCATGAAAAATGGCCATATGCATGAGACAGCTTTAATAAAAATACAATGTAAATGATGGTTTCATTCAATTCATTATCATTTGCCCACCTAATATTTAGTTCCCAGCGTTTTTCAATGCTGAAAATGTTAATCCTCTTTATCTAAATTCTAAACCTATTTGACAACATGTTGAATCATGAATGTTTTCTCCCCTGCTTATGTAGTGGAATAATAATGTTTAGAGGACCTAATATGGCAGATTCAACAGCTGGTTCTCTCTCAAACCTTATTCAACTTAAGGGATTCAACACGAGGGGAATCAAGAGCCAGTGAAAGAGGGGGCGGGGGACCCCTCACTGGACCCAAGGGTGAAGACCAACAGATCAATTTGTTACACAACAGATACTGTACCTATTTGATCTTTTCTTGATCATCCCTTAAAGGGAGTTTTGTTTTATGACATGTACTACAAGGTTGCACAGGTTATATGATTTCTCCACAGGGTTCCTAGGATAGACACATGCTAGCTTCCTACTGTGGAGGATATTTAAATGTCATAAAAGGTCTTTTGTTACAACCAGGGTAGCGCCAGAAAGGTGGTGCATAATCTAATCATGTTAATGTGTCAATACCAGCCCATTTGTTCCAACACTGGCCAGTGAAATGATCCGTATTTAGCATGCAACGGGAATAAAGTGGGAGCCACCTGAGCGGAAAGGATAAATTTATGGGTTTTCGTAAACTCATGGAGTTTTTATCGTAAACGATACTTCTGGCAAGTTCTTGCCATAGTGGTGTGTTATTATAGATTGTTAGGATATAACTGTGTAGATTTCTCCGGTGGAGATTTATCGTCTGCTGTAGCAGGTCTTAGCGATGACAGATGGCTCAAACACAGGACATATTTTAGCGTGGCTTGGAGCATCTAGACTAACTACCTAGCGGTTTCCAAGTTAGCGTCTGTTTTTATTCAGCATTTCCTTACCTTGTTGGATAAGTGGGAATAGGAAAGGGAATATATAAATTATTAATGAGTTAATATCATAAGTGTATATTAATTGTATTATTTTACCCCCACTACACTCATGCTAAATTTACCTTACGACAATGCATTCAGAATTCTGTTCTCCGGAGGGCTCGTGATGTAGCACAAAATGTGACAGATAATAATAGAATTTTAACCTCTATATTACCTCTATATAAGTAAGCATTGTGTCAATAATAAAACTTTATTTTAATGAATGCTACATAATGCTGTGAAATAATAGGCTACAGAGTGTAAATCTGTTTATAATGTGATTGTATGGTTACTATGAAAAGAAAATAAACATTTGCGAAAAATGAATGACACAAACTTACATGAGTTTATTTTCATTGGATTTTATTTGTACATTATATTAGAAAAGCAATACAGAAGAAGTGAATAGGTGAATTTGCAGTAATTACAGAATGAAATATGGAAGTGTATATTGTCTATTGCGCCATTATCCAGCAGTACGCTGTTGATTCTATTCAAATCTTGTTTTCTTCTGGCCCACAGTCAGCTCAGAACTTCGCCAGTTTGTAAAAATAAAGAACAGCAAACAAATAATTTTCATCTCACATGGTTGTCACTACTTTTGTTCATGCATCTGTGAATTCTCTAAAATGTATATTTTATATATTTATGGCCCCTCCTACACCCCCTTACACATCCTCTTACAAAATGTCAGAAAAAACTATCTGGTATTGAAAACTCTGATCAGGTGACCGTTCAATTTCTAGGGCTTGTTTGATCTGAGCCACAGCAATTAACTGTTTTTAATAATTAATCTCTACATGCTTCTGTCCCACAGTCAGCACAAAACAGTGTTATTGTAAAAAGCGAGGCTCAATTAAAGCCTGATATTTTCAGTTTCAAGTCAATTTCTTTCTGGTCAGCAGCGTTGCTGTAGCAAGCAGATGCAAAAAGACTACATTTTAATCCAATAGAAATTCACAGACAACCTAAATAATTATAAATGTTTACCCATTCAAAGATTCACACTGCACAATGTGTGATTTTAAAACCTCAAGTATATGGTAGCATTGTAAACAATAAAAAAGATATTTTTAGATCTTCCCATCAACACAGGACAAAGCTAAATTTAGTATGTGTGAAGCAGACTGAACTAACAGGGTCTGAAAAATGGATTACAAGTTTAGAGCTTTCCATAATCCTGTCAAATATGTGCATATCTAGCGTTCAATAGTTCTTCAAAGCAGATGTGTTATTTGATAGTATTTCTTTGTAAATTCAATCACAATTAATATTGAATTACTTATTTTGCTACAACATGAATATAGCCTAGGCTAAATGTTGAATTATGAGAAGCGGAGTGTCCTAGTCGTAAAATAGTCAGCAGCAATTCTTAAACACATGATAGCCAGTCACTATTTAATTTATTACATTATATAAGACTAAAGTAAAAAATATTTTAGGACATGATACACATTATTTTGTTAATTCTCAGCCAAGGCTAAAGATCTTTTGTCTGGGGTTATTAGCCATTCAGCCATTGACAGCATTCATTCAGTGAGAGGTGCTTAGCGCCTGGGTACCAGATAATTGGCTGGGTACTGACGTTAGGAGGCGTCTGATTTTGGTGGTTTTAGTAGGAATTAGGGGTAAAAAAACATTGAAATCATCTATAAATAGCTTTCTTTTTGAGGTTTTTTAAATTGGACAACGGAATATTGTAAAATACATACATTTAAGAAAAGGAATGAGGGTGTAGCTTTCAAAGTCACATATGTATCTTAATTTCAAACTCAAATGCCAGATGGTGTCTGTGTGTAATGAAAAGAACAGGACCAGGGCCCGTATTTATCAAGCTACTCAAAGTGCCATTTTAGTATTAAGTACTGAGAATTGACAAAATGTACTCCTACTCTCAAACTTAAGTGTAAAAGCAAGTTATCAAATTTCTCAAAGCTAAGAATCACTCTTACTCTCCCAGCTTTTTAAGACCACTCGAGTGGTCTCTCAAGTGGTTAAGAGTTGCCAGTAGGGGCTTGTGATGGCGTAGATAGAGACGTGCGCAAATCTTTTAGGAGAGGAAGAATGTTTTTTTAATTGTTTGACGCCACGTTATTAATTAAAAGCGGTATTGTTTGGACAGAGCAGGCATCATCTTCGCCAGCGACTGAGTGAGGAATGTCATTTCACCAGTGACATTTATGCAGCAATTTATTTTCAGATTATTTGAAGGTGGTGATTATGCGTGGTTTGCAACACAATGCTGATGATTTGGCCCATCACAACCATCAATAAGACAAATTGTAATGGCAACAATTACCGCACTTACAGCTCAACACATTGTCACGCGTTTCACTGACTTCCCAACAACACCCCGTATAATCCAACAGAAGCAAACACAATTCATGCAAATAGCCGGCTGCCCAAGAGTAGTAGGCGCAATGGATGGCACTTATATAAAGATCATTGCCCCCCAGCGTCAACGAGAATGTTTATATGAATAAGAAGAGGTACCACAGCATCAACGCACAAGTTCAGTTTGATGCAGACTACAACATTTTGGATGTGGTACCCAAATGGCCTGGGTCTACCCATGACGCGCGATATTTAATGAAAGTGGCCCGAAGCAGCTGTTTGAAAGGCACTATCTACCATCAGAGGATACCCGCTCGTGGCTGCTCACCCCTTTCCATATGCCACTGACAGAAGCCCAAAGGAACTACAACAGGTAGCCTTTTTGTAAGCTATTTATTCACAATTGTTTCATAGTTTATTAATAGGACACTGTATCCTAATATAGGCAATATATAATATATTCCTTCACAGGGCACATCGTATCACACGAAGTGTGGTGGAGAGGGATTGGCCAGTGGAAGCACAGATTCCACATTCTCCACTCAGAAATTCAACTACAGCAAGCAGTGTTTTTTATTCTCTCCAGTTCGGTTATCTTTTGAAATCCATGGTGGCTATGATTACATCATTAACTCTAGGCTATATATAGGCAGGTCAGTTAACAGCACACTTGTTTGAAATATTTAATTGAGAAATAGTGGAAAACGTGTTGGAAACCTTTTTTGATCTTTAATTTACAACGTGTATATCATAATGGATTCTCTTGAAAATTCTTTATTGTCAAATGTTTGTTGAATGTCAACTCCTCTTATGAATGTCACCATTGAATGTGAATTTATCAGAGAATATTCTTAAACAAGTACATCTATTCAGTGATTATGTCTTGACTATGTCGTCATCCAAAATCCTGTTTGCGGCACAGCAAAGTGTCATGAATCAGCTCTAAGACTGACACTTAAGATTTAGTCCTACTCTTCACTAAAAGTAGGACTGAGATGTTTGATTACTAACTTTCAAGCACAGCTTTGAGCCAAGAATTTTCTCACTCTTAAGTAAAGTCTTAGCAGTGTTCTTAAGAGTAATTCTAAGAAGCTTAATAAATATGGGCTCAGGTTTCCACAATAATAAATATACTTTATTTAATTCCAAGCTGTAGACTGTAGCAGGCAAATCCGTAGACAAGAACAGGGACAGGCAGGTTTCCGTTATGCAAAGAGGGTAGTCCGGCCAGGCAGGGTTCGGTTCACAGGGCAGGTAGTCAGTTCAGGCCAAGGTCGGTACACAAACAGGGTAGTCGGATCGGGCAAAGGTTCGGTACCCGCTGGAGAGAATAATAGATCAAAGGCACACAGGGGTAATCCAAATGCAGAATCAACAGTAATAACAAAATAGGGTCATACAAGGAATTCATATATTGAAAAAGCGCTCAGTATGTTGTCTACTTACAATCAATACCTCACAATGGTTGTGAGAAAACAGAAGGCTTACATACATACAGGGAGAAGCGCAGGTGATCAGAATTCCGGTGATTGCGACCTAACTGTGGTGCTGTGTTCATGACGGTTGGGTTCCTGGTTGGTATTGGTTACGGAAGAGGTGTTGCAGAATGGTGTGGTCTTTGGCAACGTCACACTGTTTGGCGGTTCTAGTGTTAAAGGAGGAAGTAAAATACTTAAAAAACATGTTCTCATTTCATTGTCATCCATTGCTTCTAATGGAAAATAATGTATGGTCTTTTTTCCCATTGATATTGTAAAATTAACACTCAAGTGAAGGGCAATTTACAGAGGATAAACTTCTTGATGACATTAAAACTTTTAAGGTTCCAGGGGCCTCATTTATCAAATGTTCTAAGAAATTGTTCTTATGTGGATATTTCGAATATTCCTACAAACATTTCAAGGTGCGATTTATCAAACGTTCATACGAGCCCATACGCACACTTCTAAGAGAAATGTTCTTGATGAATACCACCTGTTCGTAGTCAAAAAGCTTGTGCACGGGCAGAATTATTTGCATATGAAACACCCAGTATTATCCAAATTAATTGGATCACCACCAATTAAAGGGAGCTAAGTTCAACTCTGAATTGATTATGACAATGGCGGAAGACAAGAAAGGAAAGAATTTTTTTTTTCCAAACTGAACTTGAGGTGTTGGTGACGGAGGTTGAGTGTAATCAACATGTGTTATTCAGAACACTCAGCAGTGCCTTGACCGCAAAACAAAACAAAAAAAATTGTTTGAAAAAAGGTAGCGATATCTGTTAACACAGCATCTTCTCAAAGGCGCACGTTCCCAGGAATTAATAAGAAGTGGTTTGATTTAAAATCAAGTGCGAAAAAGGCCGTAGCTGCACACAGGCGGGACATTGCTGCAACTGGAGGAGGAAGAAATGAGACAAGCGTTCATCCCCTACAATTAAGAATTGCAGCAATTGTCGGAGAAACATCGCTTTTGGGATTTGGATCAGGAGGAAACAGTGACCTAGTCGCAAGTCCTACCGTATCTAATTTACCGTCTGCTTCACTGAAAAAAGTGTAACCTTACGAAATTACTTCAACTGGTTACAAGCTACAGAATTAGGTTGTCTCAACTAAAAAAAACTATCGAGTATTGATCAATGTGTTATTTTTTGAGTTGAAACAACCTAATTCTGTAGCTTGTAACCAGTTGAAGTAATTTTGTAAGGTTAAACCAATTAATCACTTTTTTCAGTGTTGTGGTGATGTTGAAGGTAAGCAGGTAGATTGAATTGACATGAAACACTGTAGTCACAATCTTGTTCACCAATTTATTTCACATGTTCTGAGGCATTCTAAAACATTCAATATGTTTCAGTGAGTGGATCCAGTGTCCGTGTCACCCTGGGAGAGGCAAGTCCTCCCCCTGCTGCGACCCGTGACGCACCACGCTCCCGTGCCACATCAAGTCGTGAGCCAAGGGTCCTGACAGAAGCGGTCCTGCTGAAACAAGACGAAATAATAGCATCCATTCAGGAAATGGACGCAAAGCTTACTAACTGCACTGCACTCAATAACATAAATCACTCCTTACAACAACTGGTTAACTGTCAGTCAAATGTTAAATAAATGAGCTCAAGGCATCATGTATACTTTTTTGAGGGGGGTGGCATACTTACTCAAAAATGTTGAATAATTTCCATCCTCCTTTGAATTGCCAAGGCATTTGGAGGTTGGAGAGGTGGTGCATTTGCATTCGTCGGGTTGCTCCTCCTGATCTAGGGGAACGCCATGCCTGATTGCCATGTTATTGAGAATGCAACAGGCCACGACTATGTTGAAAGCCTTTTCCGGTGTATATTGCAATGCACCCCCCACAGACGACAAACAGAGCCACCGGCCTTTCAGCGTACCAATTGTGCGCTCCACGATTGACCTTGTGCGCCTGTGGGCAGCATTATAGGCTCTCTCTTGTGCTGTCAAAGGATTGGTTAACGGAGTCATCAGCCACTGTTTTAATGAATAGCCTCTATCCCCTACAAAGACAGAGTTGTAAAGGTAAATAGAATAATACATTAATGGAAAATATAGCTAACTTACGCAATACTTACCAATGAGCCACCCATCCTGAACAGCTCCATCCTATAAGCAAAGGCCAACATTGCTGTTCTGCAGAATGAATGAGTCAAGCGTTCCACCCAGCCATCTCGCCACCACATTCAACAGCATCTTGTGCACATCACATATGATTTGCAAGTTGACTGAATGGAATCCTTTCCTGTTCACGTAATTGAACTCATTCACCGATGGCGCTTTGATTGCAAAGTGGGTGCAGTCTACCACTCCAATTGCATTTGTAAAGCTTTTCACTGCAATAAAACCCTGTTTGATTTCTACCTGTTGTGCAACTGTGTATGGGAATGCGATGTGTTGACGGGATTTCCTGACACGTAAAATAGCAGGCATCGTTTGGTTGATGGAGGGTTGTGAGATGTCAGACCGATCATCAAGCTCACGCTAAAAAGTGCCCATCGCCAACACCCCCAATGTGGATAACACTTGAATGTGCACTGGAATGGCATTCAATCTCCTTGTTGGTCTTTGTAAAGTAGGCCTTAGATCATTCGTTCTCCTTGTTGGTCTTTGTAAAGTAGGTCTTAGATCTTTGCATAATTCCAGTAGAATGGGTTTAGGGAAACAAAATCTGCTAATGAGCCAATCACTACTTTCTGTAAAAAAGTCATACCTGTCTCTAAAAAAAATGCGCTCTCGACAAAATGCAGCGTATGCTAAATCTTCCAACATGGCTAGATCTGCCATTTTCAGTTGGATAATCCGGATTAATTGTCTTTTATACTGGCCCCATGGGCATTACATTGTGTTATACATAACTGCACAATACATTAATCTGCCAGTATTAGCATCTCCCTGCATGGTGTTAAATTATGTGATTTCAATATTTTATTAACCTCTTAAGCATCGCCCCCGATTTGTAAAATTCAGCCTAAAAAATCATACCTAAAGTTAAACTCTTGTTACACTGGACCTGAGGCAAGGACAAACATATGGTTGATATTTTTTTAAAGAAAAGACTTCGATATTTTTGTATATGTAAAATTAATTTCAAATAAATATACACAGTGAATATGGCACAAGACGAAATAAAGAAAATGCATAATTATTATTATTATTTTTTTCTACATCCTCTTTGAAAGAACCCTACAAAGCCATATTAAGATAGGATGCTGGATCCAATTCAAATCATGTTGTTAAGGGGCTGGCAACATAAGTCTAACATTTTAGAGTGATTGAGTGAGCCAATGAGTTGTAGTTTTGTTTGTAAAACTATATTTTTAGAAAAAATGCACCGTGATAACGTTTATATCCGGGTCCTGAGACGAACAACACATTTCTTTCGTAAATTATCTCTGTCAATCTTAAAATTGTTAATCTTGCACATTTTTAAGATCTCTGTTTCATAAGCAGGGTTGCCAACTCTCACGCATCTGGCGTGACACTCACGCTTTCAGCATCAATCTCACGCCAAAGTCTAATTTTCTCCCCTTTCAATCCGTTAATATTCTGTTGATGACTCGACCACAGCGTATTAATGACAGGAGAGTAGTCCCACAGCTGTAACATCTGCCTAAAACGTTATCACTGCATGATTCTCTGATCGTTGATTCGCTGAAAACCTTGCACCTGTACGTCAGTTGCGTGTGAAAAGTTCAGAGTGTTACGGTACGGATCCACTTTTCCGACACGACTAGAGCGTGGTGTTGGGTGTTGTTGCAAGGCAACCCTCCATTAGTACGTTGATGGGTGTTCCTCAAATACAGCTGCGGGCTACAGCCACCATCAGTTTCTCCAGTGATTCACCGTGAGCCTTCCCCCGTCTCCTCTGTGCTCTACTTCTATTGGATAGTCCCTTCGCGTTCAACGGATTCATTTGCATAAAGATGGGAATTTTCATCTTTTCTGTCGCGCAACATTTTCTCAAATGCAGTGCTGCCTTCCCGGGATGCTATGCGGGCACGTTGAAGTCGCGTGACGTCACCCATAGGAATAGAGCGAGATGCGACGCGACAGACAGTCATGTCGGACAAGTGGATCCGTACCGTTAGATTCGAAACATGGGTGGGAGTCGGAGCACACTGCCAGGGTTGCCAACTCTCATGCATCTGGCGTGACTCTGACGCTTTCAGAATTAAAAAATAAGCGTTTTCATTCTATTAGCTGTTTTTTGCATAAATCACGGTTTATACTAAGTAAACAAGGACTGACATTTCTAAAATTAGGGTTAACAAAAGTGTTCTCCGCGCGCAAGCACGCGCATGCGCGCGCACTGAAATTTTACCGAGTCTCCCGCCAGCCGAACTCCCAAAGTTGGCAACCCTGCATAAGGATGACGTATATGCCAAAATTGCTAAGCTTTTGGACACTTTTCACATCCGTCTTTTGTTCAGAAGAGCAGGCCAAATACACTAGGTTTTTTATTAATTTATGAATACATTTAGTAACTGTCGGTAAGAAAATGCACATTCAAGATGGATTTTACCTGGGAAAACTATGCTTTGTGTATTACTGGGACCCTTTGATGACCAAAAAAAAGGATTTTATGACCGTAACTAAAATATTTTGTACTAAAAGTTTAACATAAGTGAAGTGTGCTAACCTATATTTCCTAAGTAAAATGTAATTGTTTTCAAGACACATACCTGACATTAAGTAGTCTAACGTTGTGAATTTTATAGCTACACTAAATCCGAGACATTTTTATATAACCTAAAAAATGAGCGTGGTAGTTGTGTTTCTAGTTGGCATTTTGGTTTTTTATAAGAAAAAAACATCACTGTTCACGATATGTGTAGTTGAAACTCACAGTCATAATGTTGTGAATTTTACAGCTACACTGAAACTGAGAATTCTACTAGAACCCCAACATTCTAAGCTTTAGGAGATTTGTGTATATATATCCTAAAAATGAGGGTGCTAGCGTCGTTTTTCTTTTGCCATTCGATTTAATTTGAGTTACAAAAACGGCTAGCTGAGTAAACAAGGTAACAGCTTTTGGTACTGGCTGTTTACGTCACATTATCACTAATAATCTAGTTTTTTTAATACTGTAGTTATTTTAAAACCGAGATTTTGCTAGAACCCCAACATTCTATGCTTTAAGAACATATGAGACATGTATTTATAACTTCAATATTGCTTGATTTTATTCCTTAATGTATTTTCTATGAAGTGAAAACAAATTTTTTTTTTCAAGAGGCGTAGCTGACATTAAGTAGTCGTAACCTTGTGAATTTTATTGCTACACTATGACCAAGATATTTGCTAGAATCCCAAGATTCTAAGCTTTAAGGACATGTATATATAACCCAATAAATGACGGTGTTAGCCTTGTTTCTAGTTTGACATTCCATTTAATTTGATGAAAGTGTACAAGGCACTTTGCTCACATTATGAGGGGAAATTATTATTTTTGTTATGGCAACTGTAAAGTTGTGACATTGGCTACATTCATGAGTGTCCAAGCTTTCTGTAGATATATAACATGTATATATAACCTAGATATAGGACTTGTGAACTGTGATTGTAGTCCAGTTTTTGGGGGTGGTGGGGGGCAACATCTCCCGCAGGCGTATTACTGCTACCTGAGTGGTTAATTAGTTAAATCCTTCCGAAATGTTTTCATACTTGATTTCAATCTAATTGGCCTATATCACATTCCGGTTTTCACAGGACCAGTGCCTTTTTTCACCACTCAGAATTGTTTTGTAGGTGTATGCATGGTACGGACCATTCTTACATTTACGCACACTTCCAAGAATTCTCTTTGCTTGATAAATCGCAACTTTTTGTGGAATTATTCATACGAACTGTTTACACACACATTAGTGCATACGAACAGCTGATAAATGAGGCCCCTGGGCTGGATGGCGTACCAGTTAAGGTATACAAATCTTTTTTATGGCATACTCAAGAGGAACACTTTCAGCCTGTTTAAAAACAGTAACATGGAGATTTAGAGTAAGATATAGGAAAAATAATAATACATGGAGGAACACGAAAGAGCCCAAAACCACATGAAATACATTCTGAGGGAACTATTTTGTAAAACCGAAATATGTGAAATATGAACATATGAGAGGGTCAATTACGTTCGTAGGGAACTAAATATAACACTCGGATAACGTTAAATATTAACATATGAAAAAAGTTTTTTTTTGCTAGGGTGGAGGTCGGGGATGGTGGACGGGCGTATAAATCAGCAACTTGCATGACAGTGTTCGCAAGTTCAGTGTTTTGTTCTACATTGCTTGCGTCATACAGCCAGGCAATTGTTGTTTATTTGTAATGTTAACCCTAATGTTAATCCTAACCTTAACCTCTGTAACGTCATATCTAACCTCAACCGTTAGTAACCTCATGCCTGACCTTAAAGGGAAACTTCACCCTAAAGCTATCTGGAGGTGCTAGTAGCTTCTCCCAGACATTTGTAGAACAGTGAGAACATATGTTTCACCCATGCCTGACTAGTGTAAGCTCAAGATTTGAAATTTTGCGGGGAATTTTCATACTCTGACGTCAACATGTGTTTTGAATTGACTTTGGAGATAGGAAAAATGAATATAGGCATGTATTCTGTTGCGAAAATAAGCATCCCTGTTATACTGATCTGGCTTTCCAACGTACTCCTTAAAGCCTCGGTTGTCCTTGATTTTTTTAAGGTATAGCTTGTCTTTCTGTGACTTTTTTTTAGCCGCTTTAATGCTAAAAAGACCAGGTGGAATGATTTTTTCAGTATATATAGAACTACAACGCTGGCTTCCTTGTTCCAAGCCCCGCCCACCCGGCATGTTCTGGATTCTGTGAAACAGTTCGTAACGAAAGTCGCTGGTAACACAATTGCTACTAACCTAGGATTTGCGATGAGGAATTTTACAACTTGCTTTTACATTCTGAGTGACATCCAACCATACATGTTTGCACCCGAGTACACCGAAGAATATTTACAACAAATGGAGTTTGATATTCAGCTTCAAAAAAGAGTCCAAGATGGCGTAGGGTGCAAGTTGTGTTTTCGTCCAATCCTGTGTATATAGCCCCTTTTGTCTTCTCATCTTTATCCTTTGCTTTCTAATTTAATCTTTCTTTACAATCGCTCCTTCCTAATTCATCACCGATACTTTCTGGTGAACCATACCACACACGGGAACTTTTTCTGCAGTTATCTACCCATCTGGATCCCCGGTGGATAGCTAGCTATCCGTTTGTTGTTAGCAACTAGCTACCTACCACCCATTACAGCTAGCTAGCTGCTGCTGGTTAGCCCACATTGGCTAAGCTACCTCAAACTAAGCCAATACCAACAACACAGAGCCTCTGGAATCCAACGCAGAATTGAGAACGACCAACCTCTCAGCTGTCCGAAGACAGAAATTCATCCAAGGATTCCCAACACTGCCGCCCTGGAGTTGTGCCCGTCCGACGCAGCCCGTCTCCAACCACCGTGGCTGGCCATTCCCGGGCACCCTAGTCTACCTCACCCAGGGCCGCTAGCATCTGGAGACGACACTCGCTTTGCACAACATCCCTGCCATCCTCTTCAAAACGGACCCACGCCCTGATTTCTTCAACAAACTCTCTGGAATATATTATATAACTCTCTCGAACTCCCGATTCTGATCCCACTTCGATCAAAGGACCATTTACGGTTTGGCTATACTACTGTTCATTGCCAGGTCATCATTCATAGGCTGGTACCACTGCTAGCTAGCTAATCTGCTAGGCCATTGTTTGGATCTCTCGCACAATGCGTGTAAACGCAATTTCACTCACTAACTAACTCCAATTCCTGCCTCTACCCGTGACTGCTTACTGCATATATATATATTTTTTCTTTTATATATTTATACTACTGTTCATTGATAGGTCTTCATTCATAGGTTGGTACCACTGCTAGCTAGCTAATTTGCTTGGCCATTGTTTTTATATT
>JACXGM010012732.1:0-23711 GCA_016801145.1 Umbra pygmaea
TCCCATACAGGGGATTTAAATGACGCGGGACGTCCAAGCTCCTCCGTTCCTCCGCTCGCCATGACCATGCTGTGAGCGGACTGAACATGCGCAAAACTTTTTTATTTCAGTAATCAATCCGCGGATCACGTGTGTCCCGAACCGAAGATATTGATCCGAACGGATCACGGATCAGTGACGATCCGTTGCACCACTAGATGTCAGTGATGATGCTGTACAAGCAGCCTGGGTGACCAGGTTTGCAGAGTGGGCGCCACAGTGTAAATACAAAGCCAGTGGCTGCATCTCCCTTATCCTGGCCTGTGCTCCCTTTTTGTTTCCTGACAACACATCTGTGGCAACTTTTGTTTTAAAGTATATACAAGCCTTTGCAACCGTTTTAATTGATTGAAGCAAACTATTTTCTAACCCACAAAATGTGGCAAAATGACCTGATCTTTTTCAGTTAAACAATCAACAATGTTTTATGGCAAAAATAAACTAATTGTTTAGGACAGTTTTCCTTTTGTTAACAACTGTTAATTGTTTTAACAGTTTATTATAATACCACTTGAAAAAGCGTACAAGCTACAGTTTCTCAATCTCAAACTAAGCAGGACCTGTCTTATTAATAATAAAATGAAGCACACTAAACATTTCTTTCCATACTTTTCTTGCAAGGTCTATTTAATTTGTTTTATTGCTTTCCACACCATTAAATATTCAACGGTTTATGGACACATTGTACTATAGCAACGGCATAACAATTTTTTTTAATCAGGCTTTTTTTCAGACAGGCTTATTATTATTCTGTAAAATCGGACTGGGCCTAGGCTCTGAGCTGGCTTGGGTGGGAATGGCCATGTTGAGATTCATTGATGGATGGGGACGATATTTCATGCTAGCCTGTGCAACTGAAACACAGCGCATGCAGAATTCACCATTCACAAAGCACTTGTCAGCTCGCCTTGCAAATGTTGATTCCATCGCTGAGTTTATGTCAGCTCGCAGAACACTCGGGGCTGACGAAAAAAATGTCCTGGCCTAGAGCCCCGGAAGCCCGGGTCTAGTGACTCCTCTAGTCCACAGGAGTTTTGAAAACAATTTAAATAATGCGAAATAAAACTGAAACCTTCCCACCCAAAAACGCAGACACTGCAAAAGCAGTATAGTATGTAAATTCCACTGAAAAACACTGTGTTCAACATAAAACAGTATAAACACCATATTTGTTTATTACAGCATATTACAGACAACATAGTTGAATCGTTCCACTAATCTTTTATATTTAATAGCTTTCATTATACATGTCCATTCAGATAATCTTACTGAACCCCAACCGAATGAAGAACTGTTTGACTGTAATACCTCTACTCATATGAAAATGAGTTGGTGTACCTACCCATAACACTGTCAGTTTAATAGGCAGCTACCATTTCTAGCAACAAAACCCAGCAAGTATAGCACACGAGTGGTACCAAGAGTACTGCTATCACCCTAGGGTCCTGAAAGGTGAGTCCATTAATGAAGAATCACATTGTGCAGCACAATACATCTCCTGTGTTGCTTCACATTCAGACTATATTAATCCTCAGGTTCCATTCCTGCTGAAAGCAGAGTTGTGCGTTCATCAGGGTTGGTTAACAGACCACAGTAGGATATGGATCAGCAGACCAGCTAATCATTTGTGATTGTCTGTCTTCAGAACCAGACTTACACCAACATTGCCTTTTATGTACCCTGGCACACATTCAATCCAAAATGTGACAAACATTTTGAAAACAAGGATGAACATACTAATTAGATGAGGTCAGAAATTATATCTTCTGTATAAAAAATAATCTTCTGTTCTATCTAAACTGACCCTGTTTCTAGCTTGTTGTTCATTCCAGACAAATCACCCCAGCACGCTTCACAATTCCCACACTTCTACAGTATACTGCATCTGGCCTGAAACACTCTCACTGTTATGTTAAGTAATAGTAAGGATCCTTTTTAAAGTGAAGGGCCACAAGAAGTTATTGTAAATGTTTTTACATGATTGGATGTGTAAAAATCAAATAATTTGGTCCATAATATTGGATGTCTACAGCAAGGCAGCGCTTAGGAAAATACATGCTTGAGAACCGAACTGGTTTCATTGGTAATGTACATAAGAACAAATTGGCAGTTTATGTAATAACAGTAATTATGTATTAATCTACTGTATTTATCAGAGGTAGACAACAAACTAAAGAACAGTTGAGCAGAAGAAAATTGCTAAACAATAACAACTGAATGTCTGAAATGTACAACAAGTCAGTGACAATGTTAGTGGACCTATATTTTAAAATGAATTTTGAAATGAACGGCTAATAAATCAGAAAATAATACAAATAATTCTTCATAGCCCTTTGTTGCATTTAGAAATGCCCAACCAAATTTGGTTTGCCCTCCCCTGCTCAATACAATCTGTGTGGATGGTTCATGGACAGTGCTAGCACCAGAGAATGTGAGACATGTATCATCTCAGATACATTTTTATGGATTTCATATTGAGATTGAGAGGGATTGTGGGTAGTGTGTAATGCACTGAGACTTCAGAAGTTACATTGTCACCGCTATTCCAGGGACTTGGCAAACTCAGCGTAATCTATGTAGCCGTCATTGTTTTTGTCATCGCTCCTCAGCACATCATCTATAAGGCTTATGAGGTCTTCCTCTTTCATGGGCGGGCTGTTCTCTCCTCTTTCCTGAAGAGATGGAAAAACACATGTGTACGTACAAAACGATGAATAAGGCGAAAACAGAACGTTAATATAACCTTTATTTTATCCTCCCCATTTCTCTACCCTCTTGTCATGTCAAAGTCTCCTTAAAGATGCAGTCCACAATTGTGGCCACTGGTTGTAAAAGTAGCACTACTGAGCTAAAATGAAAATTGAGTACAAGAGCCATCACCAATTAGCGGACCTCGTACGTGTCTGTTCCCTGCAATGGTTCTCTCCCGACCATAACGCATTTCTCATAAAATAATAATACTGATGGAGCTTCTTGTTTTTTAGGCAGGTGCACTTTAGCCAGCCAAGGGGAGATGAGGGTTTCTCGTTCAGACAACTTCATTCCACGCAACTAATCAAAGTAATTGTTTACAGGGCATGGAGACAACTAGAGACCCTTGTAGTCGGCGAGAGGAAGGTATAAGCGAAATTGGGATTGAGAGAAGGTCTCTTTAGCATCGTCCATTTTCACAACTGTGACCATAATTGCCTACCACCCATTAGATGTTGGTGTCTTAATGACCATTCCACATGTGCACGTTCATAATATATTTGGTCATTGAACAAACATGGCAAACATTGTTTAAACCCTTTTACAATGGACATTTCTTTTTTTTGCTTTTTTAGAAATCATCAGTATAATTTCTAAATGGAGATTTTCCTCATACCTCTCTGTGTACGTGTGTGATGGCTGTAGCCAACTCCAGCCCATCCAGTTGGTTATTGCCATCATAGTCATGCATCTTAAAATAGTGCAACTGCAGCTCCTGTGGTGACATTTCTGACTCCGGCTTGTCAATCACACCTTCCAGATGTTCCATGATGTGTCTAAGACAAAGACGACGTAGGAGAGGCACTGGTGAGTGCAGTAACCACAGCCAAACAGTAGGTAACGATTCAGAATAAACTGTTTGGTTACAATGTGTGTGCGCACACAGACACACACAGACACACACAGACACACACAGACACACACAGACACACACAATTAGGCTTTAGATGTTGTCGTAGAAGTAAATAGTGTTGCATGTTAAGTAGTTTTATATTTTTGTATAACCATTTAGATTTCTAGTAATTCAACAATTAAATACTTTAGGATGCTGTATTGCTATTCACAACCATCATAGAATACTGATGTCTTGTAGATTTAGCTACTATACAAATCATATTAAAGCACAAAAACATTCCTATACAGATTTTATTAGAAGAATTCTAATTGGCAAATAGCTTCCGATTAAATAAAAAAATTCTCCTCTCCCAATTTTTACTAACCGTGCCTTGCAGGCACCTACGCAACTCCTTGGACAGATGCAAGATGGCAAGGGGCGCTCACATGGTTCATCGAACCACATGCAGCCTAGTGGCTGATTCTTTTCACACTGCTCAGCCAACATGGACAGTAGTTTTTTCCTGCACAACCGGAGGCTGCAGTTTTAGGACCGCAGTTTTTTGTGTTGACGCTTGAAACTTACACATTAATAACCGTCCCATCTATAGAATTTTACTAATGTAGAGGTTTTTGTTAATTTAAATAAATATTATAGACGGTAGAGCGATAGACAGTGAAATGATGTCTACTACAGATTAAAATATCCAGATATTCAGTTGTGCTTCACTCTTCACACAGTAGCATGTTAATATATTTTAGATGAGCTTAACAGCAAGGTTTTAGAGTGGTTAATGTTAGGGTAAGGGTTTGGGTAAGGCTTATGGATTTAGTGATAGAAAGTAAAAATCGCCTGTCTGTATCACTCTGCAATCTAGACACAAAAAACTAGGGTCCTGAAACTGTGGTCCTAGAACTGCAGCCTCCGGTTGTGCAGGAATACCCTTCTCAACATGGAAGCCTTTAGTCAACTCATGTATGGGATGATTACGGCCACCAACTATAGGCTACTTCCGTGATTGACTTTACAGGTGCCCGATCTGCACACAAGAAGTCGCTGGAGAGTAAAGGTAGTTGATACCGCTCATCTATCCCAAATCCCGGGCAGCACTATGCCTATTTGCGCTGCCTCTTGCTGGAGATCCGTGGAAAGCCGGGGAACCCATAGTCAGGCTCAAACAACATCATGACGTAGTTTGTCCTGCAAGGCAGCGACTTAGCCCACTACTATGAAGGTAAAACAATGACATGTGTTTTTTACTTGTAATTCGTTTTTTATTCTAGTAAAAAGTGTTGCATTCAAGTTTTTTTATTAGTAATTTGTTTTGCACTTTTGAATAGTTTTGTACAAAAGTTTTTTTTTTAATTTCTAATTCGTTAAAAAGTATTCGCACATTTGTAACCATTGGAATTACCTTAGTAGTTGTAAAATAGACATACGCCTCAATGCGCAGAGTTGTCACAAAAATTCCACTAGTGGCTCTGACAAAATAGTTTTTACTAGTAAATCAGTCTGTGGCATAACGTTTCACTGTGTTTATAAACAGAAACCCCCAAAACATTTGTACAAATCTATTTACAACGAATTACAAATAAAAAATATTGTACAAAACTAAGTGAAAAACAAATTAATGCAACACTTTTTGCAAAAATGAAAACGAATTACAAGTTTAAAAAAACTTATGTCAATGTTTTACCTTCATACACTACGCCACGCAGAGCCCCGTCAATAACTATTTTATTGGAAGTTTCCAAATAAACAGGACCTACTACGCACTCTCTGTCGTGGACCATGTTCTTATCGAGGTGCATGTTAGGATGGTGACTCTCTGGTGGGTGTTCCTGGGGTGGCTGATGTGAATGGACGGACAGAAGCAAGAAGGAGAGCAGGAGTAGCCAGTCCCACACTACACTCTGGTCACTTACTCCTAATACCATTCTGAGCTGTAGAGTAACTAAACATACAAATCAAAACAGAATGAGAAAAGAAGAGACAGACAAACAATTTTTGAACAACAAAATCCACGCTGAATCTTAGACAATGGCTGCAAGCAAGGTGATAGTTCAGTTGATTTGCATGGTCGCACAGAACAGCTGTCTTCGTCAATGCAATGGCAACGCTTTAGTGATCCATTAAAACTTTGGGAAACGCATACATAGCATAAGAATGATAAGACTGAACAAATTAGGTGCATTATTATGCAGGAAATAAATGCCATTTACAGTTTAAGACTACTGATGTTGTTGACAAATACATAACTGGCTTTAACGTTATTTATACTCAGTTCGCCTGTATTCGAATCTCGTCCGTTTTCAAAACCATCCACTTAGTCTTCATAAAAAGACCACCATAATAGACTTTATCGTAAGGGATATAAATGATCAACATGCATACTCACCAGCTGGAACAGTTAGCTTGTGGATTAGTTGTATCTTTTTCACCCTTTTTGGGCATTGCTGTGAGCCGTAGTCAAGGTTCAACTGATGTACACGACAGCTAAATTCTGATTGGTCATTTGCATATGATGTCACAGATGTGAAGGCGTGCAGTATCCGCCCCTTACTAAAAATCTCCGGTCTAATAAGAGATGGTACAGAACAGACTTCGGACTTGGAAAAGACCTACGACTCAAAGAACCGCGTCCATTATATATGTATCTGGGTTGGGCGACTCAGGTTTGATTATCGTTCCCGCCCCACGAATGGTGCCACCCAATAAGCAGCCAGCTACATGCGGAGACCTCGCCTGGATTAAAAAGATGACGAGCAAATGTTTCTAAACAGACTGTCTCGGTTTGTGGACTGTATCTGTCCTAATCCAGACACCTGTCCAAAACACCAACGTGGATGTAGCTAATTTATTTGATTTTGAGTAGAAGGGAACAAATCTGCAAAGCAAATGTCATCTTTTCATAGGGAAAATGAAGCAGCCAAATATCTTTTCCGAAGATTTGAGGTTGGATTAGTTATAGAAAACTGTCAAGTGGTAGCAATTGTAGTCGTAGGTTTTACACTTGACCTAAGAATTAGTTTGCTGTGTAGTTTGTCAAGTACCTCGACTCGAGCATTCCTTTTCTAATTTAGCAGCTGTCCTTTGGAACTGTACTGTATGTGGTAGAAATGTATTCTACGAACTTGTCAAGGTATATCTGTCATATTTTATGAATAAGATATTCCATTACATTGTTTACATTCCATGACATTTACTTTGGAACCACCTTGGCATACCTAGGCTATAGTAAGCCAGAAAACGTAGCCTGATCCTGATGAGTTAATTGACCTTATGAAACCCAAATTAAAATTTTTGAGGGATTGACCTACACTGTGGTAGACTGGCCTACACTTGTCACCTGTGTGTTAGCACATAATCACAGTGTGATCTTTGCTGTTTTATCGATAGACTACATTTTACCTAGTAGGTTATGAGCTCTAATTCCAGTAATTGATCTGGTTAAGCAAAGCTTTTTAAGGATTATGCACTGTTAGGACAAAGACACAGGCAAGTAACTTCAATACAACAGTTCACATTAGCGGGGGCCTGTTAATGTAATGTGTAAAAGTTTGTAACGTGAAAAAAGGTGTAAAAAATAAACATTTAATAGAATATATAGGGTATGTATAACAATTTATAATAAAAATGTCTGGAGGTTATGGATTAATGTACAATAAACAAATCTGCACACATTATTTTAAAATATCTCCTGCAATTACAAAAACCTAGCAAATCTATCTTAAAGACTGTTTTGTATCCTAGACCAGTTTTAACAGCATTCCAAATTGTTATCATTGCGACCTTATTTTGACCACACACAAGAGAAGGTAGGGCAGCCGCACATGCTCATATATTGCATTACATTTTTTTTGGCAGTCCGCAGTTACTCCCCGGCTATCAGGGGAGTACGGTCAAGACAGATTGGGATCTAAAGCGGCGATGGCATCCAGTAGGGTATCCTTCTCGCAATACCGTCTAGAAGCGGAGATTGACCGCTACAGAGCAGAGTGCCAGTGGGACAAAATACCCCTGATCGTAGAGCAGCTCGTGGCCGCGCGTTTTCACGAAGACGGTGAGTGTTACTACCTGTTGGATCCGTGTATATAGCTTTGTTTGTTTTTTCCTAAGTAAGATTTGTCACACATCCAGACTGGAATGGCAATAATTCCGCTGGACTTTGTATTCTGCAAGTCAGCTGTATACCATTCTTATTCGAACAACTTCATTACAATTGGACATACCTGCTGTTAGATTTTCTCCTTACACCTACACGAACAATATTCAAAACATAATAGGTTTAGACTAATAACCATAGTGTAATAACTATAGCCAACATTAATGTAATGATATGTCCATTCTTTTCCATGTCAAACACAAATCCAACATGTTACCAAGGAGTGCTGTTACTTAACTGTGTACTCAAACCTTGATATATACAATCTATGACCCAAACTCAAGTGGGTAGGCTAATGTTAATACTCTTCACTTAGCTAAAGTAAACATGCAAGATAACATGGCTCAAGATATTTAAATGTGCCAGTTATTCTGTTAATAACTAAACCTTAATAATGTATGATCTGATTGTCCACTGCCCACCTAAAACAATTCCTGCATTTGTACATTAAATGCTAAATGTGTTATTTGTTGTTTTGTTGTTAGTCTGTCTTGATGATAAAGTTCAACCACAGTTTTGTAATTCTTGATTTTATAATAGTGCTGTTCCTTGCAAGTTAATACAATTGAAGACAAACGTGAAATCTGGGTAATGCTCTGATCACAACGTATTTGACTTTATTTACATTTAATTTCATCCAATTGCTGGTGTTGGTGTTCCCTCGTTTCAGCAGCGTCTAGCTGTCTTGGGAGAGGAGAGGTTGGCGATGTGGCCTGTAAAGCACATCTACTCAAGCAGTTTCACATGATAACCTCATTGCCAAGCTCCTCAAAAATTCTTTCTTTCTGTCCTGAATAAGTGATCTCACCTTATCTCAAATCTCCACTAATCTCATTAACTCGAAGTTGAGATGCACATCTTTTTAGGGACGGAGATGCACTGGTGTCTTTATCTGAATAGGCTAGAATTGGTTGTCACTTTTCTCTTCTAAACACATGATTGGTTTGCAACATGGGACTTTCCAGCTGGATGGAGGTTGTGATGCAGGATCAGGTTCCATAGTGGCTGTTATCACACTGCTAGCAAAACAAGGAAGTACTTGCCAACAACTCTCAATGAGCTTGATGTCCAACCCACCACAAAAAGGCATTATACCACCACAGACAAGGCTCTAGCAGTTTCTGTGTGTTGTTGCCAGGATCTGGACTCCTGGCTTCAGTGTTTTATTGCTATAAAGTGACGTTACTGTGGAATTTGGATTTTTGACCAGGACATTTTTAGATACCAATGGTGTTGATGGGAATGTAGCGATATTCAAATTCCCTTCACAATGTGCCATTCTTCTGAAGAAATTACAGAAGTTATGGCACCACATTTACATACCCCATTACACATATTTGTTACACACTGCTGTTGTACTGTTTTACCGGCTAATGATCACAGTAATACCAATTGCCAACCTAACTGTAATGATTATTGTATTCTTTACCATGTCAAACACCACATCAACATATTAACCAGGAGTGTTCCTTCTACTTTGTACTCAACATTGTGTGGGCAGCATGTGGAATATTTATAGAGCAGAATACCTCGTTTTGTGTTTAGACACCATGTACTGGACATTCGTTCTCCAGCCCCTATCCTCCCTTTATGTGATAAACCTAGACTGGGACAGTTTCTTAAACATGGTGGGAGACAGTCTGTCAGATGTGTGGATGTAAACAGCAGCCCTGACGTCCTCACACTGGAGAGGATGTGTGGAGGAAATGGCTGGAGCAACCAGAATGTGTGTGTCACATGTGAACTCTTTTGCCATCCATTGATTTCAGTTTTAGATTTCTTCTGGTGTGTTCTTCTTTCTGTCTGTGGTGTGTGGGAAATGATAAACTTAGCTGTGTTTACTTTAGCTGACCCCTTGACCTCAATTCCCACTGTGCCATTAGTCCTCCCACATGTTACTTTGAACTCTGTCCAATTTTCCTGTCGCTCCCTCCAGATGACTACGGGACGCTGTTATTGGCTGAGAGCCTGCTGGAGGAGTGTCTACAGGATAACCTGAGCTTGTTACGCAATGCCACACCTTTGACGGACATCAACCAGCCCAAACTATCTCGCTCCAAGGGCTTTCTCAACTCCATCCTAAGCAGGGGGCGCCTGGGGGTCAGTTGGATTGTCTCTCTGTCATCTTCTGCAGCTCTCCTCTTCCTGTTTTACTTTGTCTTGTTGACTTATCTCACTTGTTTCCAATCAGTTTGACCTATGCAGGATCATTCTCAGTTCCTTTTTTAGCCCTTTGATAGGGGAGATGTTCTGCATTAATATTGCATTTTGAAAGGCTGTAATGAAAATTTCCATTTAACCTCATGGTGGTTTCAGTATATTTAGTGTTCCTCTGTCAAACCTTCCTAACTTTTAGAAATGTTTCCCCTCACATAGACCAATCCTTTCTCCATGTCTCACTATCAATATAATGCCCACGTTATGTTGAGTGTGTTGACAAAACAATGATTGTCAGAACAACTGATTGTTTAATGTAAAAAGGCATTCATTAACACACTGTGTGCCTCATCTTTAAATAAACTCTCTAGTAGGGGTGTAACGGTGCACCTAACCCATGGTATGGTATGTATTGCGGTTTGAGGGTCACGGTATGATATGTTTTGCAGTACAGTGCAAAAAGTGATAGAAAAACTTTTTAGTTTAATTGGCAAAAGATGTGCACAGCTATAAAAACACCAATCGCTCTTGTAATTTCTTTGGCCTGATCAGATTCGGCTGATAGGGATGGCTGCTTAAATACAGTGAGGAGACAGTGTATTTGTTTCCACAATTGCCTCTGCAACCCAACAGCTATATGATCATAGTAATATTGTGAAGCCTGCAATCAAACCTAATATTTAAAAAAACTATTATACAGTTTGCTCATGCATCGCCCCATAGCTACATTTTTGACTTTCCATCGTTGTGCCCTGGAAAATAGACATACATATTAACGTAGCCAGGTCAAGTTATTTTGTTTGAAGGAAAGGAATATTTTATATAATGTAGTCCTTATGTAGTCCTTATTTACTGTAAAAAACACAGTTTTTTCAATAGAGATGTATATTTGGGAAAATTGTGTTCGGTCTCTTAAAATTACTGTGATTTGGGAAGTGAGGGAGTGCAGATGTTTTTTTGCTGTTAGAGAATCTGAGCTTTGTAGAGCTCTAAACATGTCTTATTCATTTTGGTTGTAATTGAACCAAGGCATGTATGAAGTTGCAAACGAACAAAGACTCTCTGAAGTTGAGTTATTTCAAGGGCCCAACACTTACGAGCAAAACATTTGTTTCTCGACACAGAAAAAATGGATTCACGAAATGTGCACATCATGTTATCGTAATCGCTTTCTGTACATGTCTGAGATAAATATTATTAACAAGCAAGACTGGCCTTTAGCAATATTAGTGTCTAGTTTTGTCTGTAGATGAAGCAGAGAATTTTCCCATGATGATTCATCACCACCACTCGCCATTGTAGGTCTAGATCCCCTTCTGGGGTTACGCTCACAAAGTTTGAAAAGTGCCAACAGTGATTGCATTGTCGATTATGATGTGTGCAAAGGCTTTTATGTATGTATGTATGTATGTATGTATGTATGTATGTATGTATGTATGTATGTATGTATGTATGTATGTATGTATGTATGTATGTATGTATGTATGTATGTATGTATGTATGTATGTATGTATGTATGTATGTGATTTTTTGAAGAAGTATTCAAAATACAGCTACTAGCCATTTATTTATAATTTGATGTTCTATGTATTCAGGTTCATGTGCGACCACGCAAATAGCACCCCGTACGGTACGGTTACGTACCCGTAACGTTACAGCCTTACTCTTTAGTAAACTGTACTTTAATTTTAAGGAGAAACTACAGCTTTAAATATGAAATGTTAAAAATACCCATAATCTTAAAAACGTAGTACAACAAGCTACAAGGTGCAAATAAACTGTTACATGTACCCATACATTTTTGTGTGAAGCTTTTGTTCAATTGTCCCCCTCTGTTGCAATAAAAAAAAGCTTCCAGTCTCCCATTACAATAATATTTATTGATGACTTATGGCCGACGCTGTTACGGCCGACGCTGTTACGGCCGACGCTGTTACGGTTCTACACCTAGGCACATGCTGAAATGTTGAAACCTGTTTTGATGGAAGGGGAAGTTGTGCTCTTTGTGACATTATAAACAATTGAGAGTTTATCAATCACAAATTGGAACAGACTTGGTGCAATAAGCCACCTGTTTTATCTGTGTTCCCTTAAACGAGTCTATTGGAACTGTCTTAAAAACAAAATGATGGTTCCGGGTGCAAAGACTCAGTTCCATTTTGCTTACTTGTTAGTCAGTCTGGTGTCAGTAACTTACAGGTCTTGTGTGTCTCACTGCTCATGTTCTCCTGTCTGTCCCCACAGCCCAGGCACCTGAACGAGGCTCTTCTCCTTATGGCTAAGATACACTACGTCCAGGGTCGTTACCGTGACGCCCAGGGTATGTGTGCAAGGGTAGGGATAGAAGAGCTGACGGGGGACGAGCAGCCGGTCTACCACCTGCGTCTACTTGCAGAGGCCTACGTCATCAAAGGTACCAATCCTTTCATAAGCAAATATAATGTGGTATGAAATGGAAAACACTTCATGTTTGACCTATGCAGTATTTGTTTACAGCTGTTTGTTTAGCAGATGGGCTAAACATCCTTTGTGACTGAATTATTACTTATGCTAAGGTGGATATTGAATACACAAATTAAACCAACGCCAAGGGACTGTTTTCCTAAATCATATAAGTGCTGATTTAGAATAAGGTCCTCTACTGTGCATAATTTATGATTCATAAGGCCAAACTGGTTCTAGATCAACACTGAGAATATTCATGAAAAATGACCCAGAGCTACGAATATTGTTTTTATCAGATATCTTTTAGTTTGAATACTCATCTGTATAGTCAATGGTCTAGTGTAGGATATACTGTATTCAAATATACATTGTAATCTATGGTCTAGACTCTTCTTTAAGTGGGCATTGGATATGATTTCTTCTTACTCTTCACTGATGTGGTTTAATGTAGTGGAAGGTAAAAATGTACAAGATGATGTAACAAACTAGACTCTTAACTTAAATGGAGATGCTACGTAAACTATTAGACATATAACTTATTAATATTAATCCATTTACTGTTTAAGACAAAAAATAATTTTAACTTAAATCTTTCTAAGCTTAGGTCATTGTTGTTCCAAATCCGAACAGAAAATGTGACTCATGGTTGTCACTATACTTTTAACATATTACTATATTTTGACACTGTGACTCTTGGTTGTCACTATACTTTTAACATATTACTTTACTTTGACACTGTGACTCATGGTTGTCACTATACTTTTAACATATTACTATATTTTGACACACATACAGTGCAACACACTATCACGTAATTCGTGAAACAGACACAAATTGGGTTTAAGGAATTTGTGACATTTACCCATCTTTTTGTAATTTTTATGTGAATTACATTGTAATGGAGGAAAAAAAAACAATGCTTCCATCTGGATTTGAACTCAAACCCTGGGGTGAAAGTTATGGATCTTATATACCGTGGTCCTGAGATGTCATCGCACTGCGACTTAAAAAAACAGATGCAAATAAATCACAACACATTACCAAAACATATGCAAATAGATCACAACACATTAACAAAACAGATGCAAATAAATCACAACACATTAGGAAAACAGATGCAAATGAACCACAACACAAAAACAATGCAAATAAATCACAATACAACACATTAAAAAAACAGATGCAAATATACCGCAATACAACACATTAACAAAACAGATGCAAATAAACTGCAATACAACACATTAACAAAACAGATGCAAAAAAACAACATCACAACACATTAACAAAACAGATGCAAATAAACCGCAATACAACACATGAACAAAACAGATGCAAATAAATCGCAACACAACACATCAGAAGTGTTTCCACACAACGGAAGTGTTTCAGTAGACACATTTAAGTGATGCACACTTAAGGGAAGAAGGGATACAGCTACATCAGTTAGGTTTAGGCACAAAACCAACAGAGTGGTTTGGATTAAAACACTCCCGGGGACCAAACACTTGTTTCCTGAGTCAAAAGACCGTACTAAAATTATATTATTATTTTAGACTAGGTTTTACAAGATTTAGCCTTAGCCATCAGCAGCAACATGTGCATCGGGCGCGTCACCAGATTAAAAAAACTGGATGGTCAGTCCTCTTTCTATGAATTTCAGAGTGGATACACAGGATAATTCCTCATCAGTCTGATAGCACACTGCGTTAATGTTGTTGCTCAAGTCATTATATTGATAATAAATAAAAACAATTGCCAACTACGAATGACAGCAGTGGTCTATTTTCCTCTCCTGTGTGGAATACATATTATCTTATCTTTAAGTCATAATTATGGCCAAGTGTTATATCACACCCTTAAAACCCACAGTATGTAGCCTGCAATTTAACAACAGTTGTGTGTGAGTAGGCATTGCCAGGCCCTTATAAAATATCTCTGACTAATCGTCCACTCAACTTACCCCTACCTACTGGCTTCTGTACAATTTGAGTAAAAAAAACAAGATTCTATTTTGATATGGAGAGTTTCTGACCCTATTAGAATAATTATTTCCCTCTAGAGTTGGGACTATTGTGCTGAAAGAGATTTGATGTTTCACTATACGGAAGAGATCAGAATTTAACATGAGAAATAGAGGAGGGTCATGTTGTTGTTGTTGTTTTTAAAAGTCTTTAGGAGGGTTTAGTTGTTTTGTTTGTCCTGGCTAGGGTTGTGCCATTTTGTAATCAATGACATTATAATATCTGTCAACCATTTAAAATTTCTTATTGACTTGCATATTTATCAAAATTTAAACAACAAAATTGTGATATTGTGATAAATCAAAACGTTTATCTGCCCTCTGTCAATTTTTTCCTAGTGATGTTATTCATAGGTAACACCATTAAACAAATGCCAGTGTATAATTATAGCATATTCATTTTATAATTATAGCATATTAATTGTATTATTATAGAACAACTACAGGAATACAAACGATGAATGCCACTATTTCACATGCTGTAGGTACATCCAAAGGGTCATACATGTATTGTCTTAAGTATACAGTTAAAGTCAGAAGTGTATGTACATACACCTTAGCCAAAGACATTGAAACTCAGTTGTTCAAAATTCCTGACATTCAATCCTAGTAAAAATTCCCTGTGCTAGGTCAGTTAGGATCACCAATTTTTATGTTAAGGATGCAAATGTGTCCGAATAATAACAGAGAGAATGATTTGTCAGCTTTTGTCTTTCGTCACTTTTCGTCATTTCCAGTGGGTCAGAAGTTGACATACACTCAATTACTATTTGGTAGCATTGCCTTTAAATTGTTTAATTTGAGTTATATGTTTCAGGTAGCCTTCCGCAAGCTTCCCACAATAAGTTGAATAAATTCTGTCTATTCATCCTGACAGGACTGGTGTAACTGAGTCGGGTTTTTAGGCCTCCTTGCTCGCGCATGTTATTTCACCTCTGCCACACATTTTCACACATTTCCTATAGGATTGACATCAAGGCTCTGTCATGGTCACTCTAACACCTTGACTTTGTTGTACCTAAGACATTTTGCCACATATTGCGAAGTATGCTGGGGGTCGATGTCCAGTTGGAAGACCCATTTACAATCAGACTTTAACTTCCTGACTGTTGATGTTGTTTCAATATATCCACATCATTTTCCTCTCCCATGATGGCATACAGTCATATGCAAAAGTTTAGGCACCCTTGACAATTTCTTACATTTTATTTATAAATAATTGGGTGTTTGGATCAGCAATTTCATTTTGATTTTTGACGGGGCGGTAGTGGCTCAGTGGGTCAAGTAGGTTGTCTAGCAACCGGAAGGTTGGTGGTTCGGTCCCCGGGTCCTCCTGATCAAGTGTCGAGGTGTCCATGAGCAAGACACCTAACCCCAGTTGCTCCCGACGTGCTGGCTGGCGCCTTGCATGGCTGACACCGCTGTCGGTGTATGAATGTGTGAATGAATGGGTGAGTGTGAGGCAATGTAAAGCGCTTTGGTGGCCATTGTTGGTCAGAAAAATGCGCTATATAAATGCAGTCCATTTACCATTTACCATTTTGATCTATCAAATAACTGAAGGACACAGTAATATTTTGGTAGGGAAATTAGGTTAATTGGATTAACAGACAATGCACAATATGAATCAAAATGAAATTAGACAGGTGCATACGTTTGGGCGAAGGATGGTGAGAATGGTTAAAAACATCTCACAGACCACCTCCAAAGACCTACAACATCATCTTGCTGCAGATGGTGTCACTGTGCATCGTTCAACAACTCAGCACATTTTGCAATAGGAGAATCTGTACGGGAGAGTGATGCGGAAGAAGACTTTTCTTCACACACGCCACAGAGTCGCTTGAGGTATACAAATGCACATTTGGACAAGCCACCTTAATTTGGTAGAAGGTGCTGTTGACTGATGAAACAAAGATGGAGTTATTTGGTCATAACAAGGGGCGTTATGCATGGCGGCAAAAGAACACAGCGATTCAAGACAAACACTTGCTACCCACAGTAAAATTGGGTGGAGGTTTCATCATGCTGTGGGGCTGTGTGGCCAGTGCCGGTACTGGGAATCTTGTTAAAGTTGATGGTTGCATGGATTCCACTCTATATCAGCAGATACTTGAGAATAATATAAAGGAATCAGTCACAAAGTTGAAGTTACGACGGGGTTGTATATTTCAAAAAGACAGTGACCCAAAACACTGCTCAAAATCTGGATTCAAACTCGCAACAAAACTCAAAGTAAATAGTTGAAATCAGAGGCTGTTCCAGTTTGCGTGAATTTCATAATTATTCATCAAATTTCCATATTTTTTACATCTGTTAATATGGAACAACATTTCAAAAATAAATTTAGGGAAGACCTGAATATTCAACAACTACCATAGGTTGCTAATAAGACTGTGGTGGCTTAATGGTTACTGTGCTCATAATGTCTGACATCACTTTTTTGACAATATTGCAACAGGACATACACAATGATGCTAAAGTCTTAAAAAACTTTGGGAACATGGAATGCTATTTTAAAAACCTACTGACTTTAATGTTAGCTCCGCTAAGTAGCCTACCCTATGCCAGGCAGGAAGACATGATTTATTGCATCAGTCCAGTGGCCTTTTATTTTGAAAGTCATGTAGGCTATGTTTGAAACATAGAAAAAATATGTACACTATGAAAACACATCTACAAAACCGCTAGATGACCGCAAACTTGAAAGAAATGGTAGCTGCTCTCAAAAATGTGAATTATTTTTTTTCCACACCAAAAGTGTCTAGAGCTGTGGTTTAGGCATTGTTGTAATGTTAGAACAGTGTCATCTTTTCTTGATAATTTTAGGCAACAACAGCAATACCACTGTGCATAGTGTTATGATTACAGAGACGCTCATATGATTTGTATACATTGGGCACTGCTCCCTCTCTGCCATCATAGATGAGAGAACCCAAGACTGCGGACTGGCACACTTAAAAAAAACAACTTTAGAACAGTTTTGTGAATACATGTTATTAATGATCCTTATGCTTGGAGTTATTACAGGGCTGTGTGTGGTGACTATAAACTTGTATGGGCTTAGAAGTCACTGTATACAAACTGTCTGAATAAGATAATTCTGCCTGGAAAGACTTGATTAGGGAGATCACTATCTCTACCCCTGGTTTATGTTGATGTAGACCAGTAAATTCTAGCATTTTGATTGGTCAGGGTTTTAGATTAGTACTTCACGACACACGAGGGGGGGGGACGTCATTAGTACATTCGGTGACTGTTTGTTTGAGGTGTTTTTGCAAACCCTTATCCAGGAGACATTTATCATTGTACATTTTCACATTTAATGCCAGGAAAACCAGGAGTGTTCTATTCTCCTGGAAGTGGTTGTGTCTTGGTTAGTAGGGAATGCTCTCTACAGGAACTCTAACTCCCTTTATGTTCCAAAGACGTCACAAAAGACATTTCAGGACCTTTTTAGGATGTTCTCAGGACTATAATTTTACTGTCCTCGGGAGGTCACATGGTCATCCAGTTAAAGTTGTTTGACAGGCATTTATGTAGATCCCTGGAAGTTCCTAAAAGGTCAAGAAGGACCCTGTCAGGAGCTTTTTAGGATGTCTTCAGGAATTAAAATTGCCTTGAAAGTAAAATTATGTTAGAATGTCTCCAAGACGTCCAGAAAATTGTTTAAGACATCTTTTCAATGTTCCCTGGAGTTTTTCTAGGTCCTTATTGATTCCACAAGTCATCACTAATGCTGCCTACCTGTCCCCATTGACATCCCATCACCATGTGATACAGTCAGGCTAACTAACCAAGAGGAAAAATATGTTGCTCAAAGTCATCACTTCTTGAGCTCAGCAGCCATAGGGGAGATCTCAGTTTTGCGTCATTTAGTGATCACTTGTATCTGAATTGTTTCTCCTAAAATCCCCTTATGAGCGACGGGGAGATGAAAAAGAGAATAAATTTGTGAGATTGTCTCGAGAGTTGCGAGGCTTAAATGTGGGGAGTTTGAGTAAGAGAAAATATGTTAAAATCATGTCCAAATTACCGCAGTCATAATAAGACATCTGTATGATAAATTAGAGATCTCTTCTTTTGATCTGAGGAGGATGAATCTAAGGTTATAAGTGGTGGTTTTTCCTGAGCAAAATTTAAAATGTGTGCCAAGGCCCGGATTCTTGTTTTGGTGTTCAACTGAGCTCAATTGTGTCTAGGAGAAAAAAAAGAGAAAATACAGAGAGCTCTTCAATTATGCCTTCCTCTGGGAACTCACACAGGAAATGTTCAGTTTCTTTAACTGTTATAGCTAAGGTCTGGCTCAGTGTACACATCTGTCATTGAGACAATGTGTGTGTATTCTGTATGTGTGAATAACAGGAGTTTACCTTACAGTTTATTTGTTCAAGTAGGTTGAAACTAAATTGTACAGTTTACCAAGTATGGAGCATGTAATGTGGATATGATTTTACTACACAATAGAAATAAAAAAACTTAAATGTTATGGAGAATACTATCTTCCTACAAACTATATTTACAGTGCTTCTGTCTAATTTCTCCTGTGTTCATCGTGTTAGATCTCCATACAGCATTTCATAGGTTTAGACCTGTAACATGTTTGAGGAGAGAGCAAATGAATGCAATGTTTTTCACTTTGGAAAGCAATGTACTTGGTGAATTTGTTTGGGCCTTAGTGCACTGGATGATGGCCTTGATGCCCTGGCAAATTGGGCACCTCTTTAAGGCCAAGTGGCCTTGCCCCTAAAACCACAAAACTGCATCACAGTGGTTCATATCATATCTAATGCTTTCTTCTGAATGCACCCTGGGGTCCAGAACAGGGCAGCACAAATTACCACAGTCCTGCTTATGATGAGGAGGTGGGTAGTCAGACGGAAGTACGATGTCGAAGTACGTAGGTCAGGAGCCTTGAACATCAGTCGTGGGTTTTAGAGTTGATGAATGTGTAGATTCAACTCAAGTGGATCAGGTAGAAGGCGTCCGTGTTGAACAAGTTTGATCTTCAAACATCCCGTTTTTTCTCTGTTGCTGACTGAGTTTAAAATATACAGAGTACTAAGCCAGGTTCACCAGTTTGTGAAGTTCGTACCTAAGGCTTAAATAACAGGGTAAAGGGACCAGGAGGCTTAATTAAAACAAATTTACTGTTTTTATTTAATTCTCACTGGTAAAAAAATACAAATTACCTGGTAGTATTGTTCTGAATTAGGAACTTTGCAAGACTGGTAAACTGTGCCCAACTTTGCAGAGTACTTTGTACTTTTTACAACTCTATTTGCTGACACTGGCCACATACCGATCGATTTAAGCACATAGAAATAAAATGGATAGAAAGGCCATTGAACTGCTTGGCATGGTCATTTAATTAGAACACAACAAAATGGCATTTCTTGTTAGTTGTCACGGTGACAACATGCAAATCGGTTTAATGCGGAAGTAGGCCGCTAGACCTTTGCAATGGAATGGTACACAAAAAAATAACAAACAGCCCAGGAGAAATGTGTATTGCGGGGAAAATGGGCTGGGCTGCTTTCTGAGCGAAAGGCTCATGCACCCAGTTCAAGAGGTCTTGAATGACACACCCACAAATTTTTGATTGCCGTCATCAGAAATGACAATGTAAATACAAACAGTATAGAAATGATTTTGTCTCGTCCCGAACGAACTTGAAAATGTTGCTGCGGGACATGCTGACAACGGCTGGCTGCTACTCCAACCCAAATGTGTTTTCATGAATTTAGAAAAGGCATTATGTGCTGAATGATGGTGCTTAGGTGTTAAATTGAAGAATATACATCTATATTGTAATTGTCCTAATTGTCCTCCATTTGTCCTGTCTTAAAGTCACATTATATAGTATATTCAGGCTGTAAGCATTATGAGATCTTTCAGACCTTTTCATCAAACTTCTATTGCGTTCCCAGACTAGCCCTTTCTTGACAAGCAGTTAAGGGACAGTTTTTAGAGAACACAGCTTAGAAGCTTCGGGCAATTTCAGGGAAATTCCTTCAAAATCCTGAATATACAGAATATACAGTTTCCTAGCCACTGCTTCAATTGAAAATTCATTGTTTCTTGACTACTCAATTCATGGATTAAAACTCTGAACCTGTGCAGTTGAAGTAGGCAGATGGTTCCTCTCCACCTCCTCTGCTAGCAGAATACAAATATACCAATATTACAACTTTTCACTTCTTATTTAAGATAGCGCCTTTAGCCGAAATGTACTTTATGATTGATTAAAATTACTTACTCCTGCCATTTGTGTGTAGGTTTTCAGTATAATTGTCCAATGTTGGTGGGCCATTACATTTGGTTTTAACACTACACCTGAATCATTAATTTACACATTATAGTTCTTTACTGTGTTTTGACCAAAACTCTTGACTTCGGATGTAGCTCAATGGGTAGAGCATAGTGCTTTGCATGCCAGATTTAGAGTTTTAATTCCAATACTAGGTTAATAAGAAAATGTATTCACATACTGCTCTGGATGAAAGAGTCTTCTAAATGACTTAATGTCACCTCATAAAATACACCTCAAAAATAGTATTACAAAGGGGAAATCACTTCCTGGGGAATAACAGTAGAATTGGAACATCATTAACCAAGAAATTGTGAGTTCCAAACCTCAAACAAAGACACATGATAAATTCTTGTTTCTGTGTAATGAATTAAAATGCAAAATGTAATCATGCGTGTGCAAGTGTGCCACTCATGTTTTAGACCAAAAATATTTCTGGGGTCATAGAGTGAGCTCCATATTCAATTGGACAGTGACCATTGTTTTGTTAGTTTGGTTCTGCACTTTGAGTTTGAAAGCATACAATGACAATTAGGTTGAAGTGTAGAATGTCAGCTTTAATTTAAGGGTACATTCATACACATCAGATGAACCGTTTAGAAATGACAGCACCTTTTGTAAACGGTCCCCCCCATTTTTAGGCATCAAGAAAACATTAGACAGTTCAACATAATGTAGAATAAAGTAATAATTGTTCATATATGGTCGCATGTCCTTTGCATGCGATGACTGCTTGAAGTCTGCGGTGCATCAACATCACCAGACGCTGGGTATCTTCCCTGGTGATGCTCTGCCAGGCCTGTACTGCAGCCGTCTTCAGTTACTGCTTGTTTCGGGACTTATTGCCTTTTTAGTTTTTTCTTCAGCATGTAAAATGCATGTTCAATTGGATTCAGATCTGGTCATTGATGAACTATGCTACTCACTGTAAATGCAATCAATAACATGTTGGCGTCTGTTTAGAAGAGATTATCAATGTCCTGTGAATGTCAGAACTCACCCAGTTGGCAACACTAGATACTATCTGACTTAATCCAACCACATACAGTGCTCTCATTTATACCTTTATACAGCATTGTACTCACCAAAACATCAGTTGTCAAACAGATCAGGAACCCTGCCAAGGGGATAGGCTTGTACTGTACGTGTCAGCCACTACAAACCTACAGAAGACTTCAACAAACCTATGGAGGCCACACTTCAATATGAAGGCCACTAGATAGCCTTTTACAAACAAGATGTCCAGGTTCCAGTTACTTAACAAGTAATGAAAACTACCTGCAGGTTTTTGGAAGACGTACAAGATAACATGTACCATATTGGTTTCAAACTTTGATAATTTAGCAAGACAATGACCCCAGTTATCCTGCCCATAGCAAGTAGGGGGTTTTCCGGACCAACTTGTGGAAAGTTCCTGACCGACCACGTCAACCTCCAGCTTTAAGTCCAACTAAACCTTTGAGTCAAAAGACTCTCTAAAAAAGACAGGAAGATGGCTGCAATGCAGACATGGCAGTGTGTCTCTAGAGAAGGTACCTAGAAGCTGGAAATCCACCAAAGCTGTAAGGTTATATAGCACCTAAACAGTGATGGTTTGTGTTAGCTCTTTGTGAATGCCTCCATTTAGCCTCAGCATTGGCCATTCCTGAGGGCCGGAGGAGAGTCTGTGTTATTGGAACTGAGACCTCTGTGTGTAACCAAACTGGTTCTGTATAAATCATGCTTCAGGATATATTTCATATGTATACATGTTTTGTGGTTGTGATTGTGTCAACATGAAGGAGTTTACAGTTTGTTTTGTATTACTGTTTGATGAGCAGGAGATTCTGTTTTAATTGGCACTGTGTTGGTTGAGAATATAACATTGATTTTAATGTGTTAATACATAATTGGTTAAAGTTATTTAATGTATCAAGTTATTACGTCAAGCATACAAAGCGCTGTTTAAGTCTAATGTTTTACATTTACTGAGTTTATTACCATTATCATATTTTCTAGTTTTATTACATTAGGGCCCCTATTTTAGGAACAGTTGGTCTCTTGAGGTTTCTATTTGGGCTGTGAAAAAAAGGAACCTGTGACCAGTCTGATTTATTTAAAAAAGGAAGAAACATTTACTTAACACAATGATTAACTACATTTTCATGTGGGTTTCTTTGTGTCTTTTTTGTTCCTCAACTCAAATTACTACTAGGTTTTCATTTCAGAGTACAACTGGAGCTTTTTAGTATTATGTCTAGTAATCACCACAATTACTCTGCCTTCAGGGAACCGCTATTGAACCTATGAGACAGATATAACCTAGATATAACCTAGATATAAGCTACACATAGCTGGATAGGAACTATTCTAATTGTGTTCCTGTAGTGGCGAGTGCCAGTCATCAGACTTTGTGGAAAGGATGGCTTTAATTATTTTCAACATCTACAGTACCTCTCTCTCACACGCACACACGCACGCACGCACGCACACACACACACACCGCACCAGAGTGCATTGTCGACTGTCACACGGCACATTGCCGGTCCATGGTGGTCCCTAATTTACTGGCGCCACACACAAACATAATCACAGTATCTGCTTCTTGGATTACAGGAAGGAAATCATTAAAAGTCATTTAATGTGGAAATGGATTTTAAATAAATAGAATAACACTAGCGTTAAGACAATATTCTGAAAGGAAATATTGCCAAAGAGTCTGCCAACTATGTGAAGTGTTTGACTTTGAGTATTGTGTTTTATCAATGTCCTTCAAAGGTTTTCCAAGGCGTCCATTTAGAGATGTTATGACTATGAGATAGCATTATTTGTTAGAAAAATTCTGTTGGCAGCTGCTCCTTATTTGATCAAATTTGTCATCTGGCCTGGTCCTCCCTTACTCCTCGTCACCCTGCAGTCCTGGAGGTCTCCCCTCCTACTGCCTCTAAATGACACAACCCATACTAAACAAACTGGCTTGATCCTCCTACTGCCTCTAAATGACACA
>JACXGM010012733.1:10097-23940 GCA_016801145.1 Umbra pygmaea
ACACACACACACACACACACACACACACACACACACACACACACACTCACACACACAGCAATGTTCAGAAAAACACTTGAGAAAGGCTTGATGAAAAACAATGGATGGTTTTAGTCAGCTAGAACGAGGCAGTCGTGATGCGTTCCGTCTCAGGGCTCTGACGGGTGTGACAGTGTCATCACGGGTTCTATGATGTGTGTCCTCCTCTTGTGCTATGAGGGAGCGGGGCATATGTTGAGACAGGGATGACATAAGGAGCCCCAAAAGCCCTGTGGCTTGTCTGTCGCTTGAACCCAGTCATCTGTACAAGACGCCTATTTACAAGGCTCAAAAATATTAAGGGAACATGCATTCATCATGTTAGGATCAACCTCTCAGAGCAGACTGTAAGAAACTGATCCCTTACTATGATTGCACTTTTGTATTTAACTTGTGTGAAAGTGCATTTATAAAAATATATTTTGTTTATACACTGCTCAAAAAAAAATTATGGGAACACGCAATCATCACAGTATAACACAAAGTCTGTTAAACTTCAGAGATATCAATCTGTCCAGTAAGGAAGCATAAGTGATTGTGAATCAATGTCACCTGTTTTGGTGCAAATGAAAATGACAACAGGTGTGCTGTAGTGACAAAAGCAAGACAACCCTCAAAATGGAATGGTTTTGCAGGTGGTGGCCACAGACAATTGATTTCTCCTTATCCTTCTTGACTGATTGTTCTGTAGTTTTGCTTTTTGCTAGTGCCCTTGGGTAGCATCAGCATCTAGCAGCTCGATTGGCATCTGCCAGAGAACACCAGAATTGGCAGTTCCGCCACTGGCACCCAATTCTCTTTACAGATGGCAAGTTCACACTGAGCACATGTGACAGACGCGAAAGAGTCTGGAGACACCGTGGTGAACGCTATGGTGCCTGCAACATCATCCAGCATGACTGGTATGGCGGTGGGTCAGTGATGGTCTGGGAGACATATCCTTGGAGGGTCGCACAGACGTCCATGTGCTCGCCAACAGTACTCTGACTTCTGTTAGGTACTGGGATGAAATCCTCAGACCCATTGTCAGAACTTATGCTTGTGCAGAGGGCCCTGGGTTCCTCCTGGTGCAGGACAACGCCCGGCCTCATGTGACCAGAGTGTGTAGGCAGTTCCTGGATGATGAATGCTTTTAGGCCATTGACTGGCCCTCATGTTCCCCAGACCTGAATCCAATTGAGAACTTCTGGAACATTATGTATTGGTGCATCTGACGCTGCCAAGTAGCACCACAGACTGTCCAGTAGCTCACTGATGCCCTGATCCAGGTCTGGGAGGAGATCCCCCAGGAAACCATCCACCATCTCATCAGGAGAATTCTCAGACTTTGTCGGGAGTGCATACAGGCATGTGGGGGCCATTCACACTGCTGAGTCACATTATGAGTTGCCGTGAAGTTGAAACAGCCTGTGATTTCAATTATGTGAGTTTGAATCCAGCACTCAATAGGTTTGTGACTTCATTGACCGTTGTTACATCATGTTGTTCTCAACGAATTACACAATGTACAGTAAAGGTTTGGATCTTAAATTTGTTTCGTTCATCGAGATCCGAGGTGTGATTTGAGTGTTCCCTTATTTTTTTTTAGCAGTGTATATCTCCGTGCCTCTTTCTCCATGTAGAATGACATTTGAGGTCACATGACATTTGTCAACAAAAGCCCCCCAAAACAAACATGTGAACCCCTCCCCCACAAGTAAAGTATGGATACCATGGCAACATAATGCTCTTCATATGTACATACCTCTCCCATAGTGGAAGATGATGATTGAAATCTTAACAGAAAACACAAAGGAGGAAAAATACTGTTTAACTTGGTTCACTCCTCGATGTCCCCTTCAGAAGGGAATCAAAAAGAAAACTACAAGTATTTTCAGCAAACTATGTAGCTGAGGTCGCCTTTGCTAAGGAAAAATGTCGTTTGAAATTACCACGCTGCATCTACACGCTCCATAGATTATTCCTATAAAGACAGGCCTTACTGTCCTCCTTTGGTTTGAAATGACAGTCTAGTGTGTAGGGAGAAATGGCTGAAATGTTTCCTTCAGCATTCCTGTCACAGAAACAGATTCAGTGGCAAATTGCATTCAAGCTACACTGAGCATTAATCATGAGTCTCTATGACAAATACTGTTGTTCTTCAGAGCCACTGAAGAAATTCGCATTCAAAGGTTTCATATTCGCTTTATATGCTACAGAGCGTGTCATGATTTCACTGTACAGGCCTTTCATCAGAACATTTAAAATGAATATACTTATGTGTATTTTCCAGTGCAAGGGCGGAACGTTATGAAAATTGCACATAGTTAAAGAAAAAACTCGTCTTTACATTGTAGCAGATGTTTTAGTGGTTGTGTATGAAAACCTTAGTGGCCCTGTGGAGAATATGAGCACTGCAGTTGATGAGCATGCGTTAGCAGCTGCCATTAAGATGACAGAGTAATAAGAATACTTCACTATCCTGAGTCATTTAACATTTATTACCCACAGTAACGACACAAGCACGTGTCCACATGTTGAAATAGAGAAAAAAGAGTAGAGAATGAAACAGAATAAGAGAGAATGGAGAAATATATTTATACTATCCTGGAAAAAGTATTTCTAACACAGCGGAACATCTGTTCTGATTGTCAACACCCCATCGAGAACACCACAAACTTTAGCATCTTACTTTTCCTGATGCCAGACGTCAATAATTACTACCTTCGTTTGACAAAACAGCCGTATGTCAACACTGACACGAATGCGCCTACAGTCTCTGTCAGAATCCTATTACAATACAGCAAACGACAGTGAGTGAGTTACATGAATTTCTTCATAATGAAAGCAGGGTGGCCAGCAAACATTGGACATCCCAAGGACATCCAGGGAACCATGACCCAACATTCTGACGTCTCGGGTACCTCCTAGCGGTACTGTTAACATACTGTATACTGAAGTTTCTATTATGGAAATCACTCTCACACTCTCTTTGATTAAATGTTCTGCTAGTAAACAACTGCTGCATTGTTACTGACAGAGCTAGAATAGAGCACTACAGCGGACCAGGATGTGTACTTAAGTATCAGTGTGTCATTTGGGACGCAAGCCTGGTCTCCTGAACAGAAGGCGATGTATAGTAGCCAGGCTGTGAGTAAATGCTGCCAACACTGTGTTCATTAGTAGCCTGATGTCTGGTACTGATCTGAGGACGACTTCAAATCATTAAGACATTAACGCTCGTACAATACATGTATAGCAGGTCGAGGGCGGGGAACATGTGCTCATGAAATTGTGAGATATTTGTACGTAACTTTGGAAGATGGGTGAAATGTTACATTTGCCCCCTATGGGTAATAGCAACCGGGGATTCAGAGATGATGATACCATTAAAATGGCCGCCAGACAGACAGAGAACCTTACGTCCTGTAGGTCCCTCCAAAGGCACCCATTCATCACTTCACACTTAAAAATGTGGGCGCTGAGCCTTTCACTCAGTTCAACGGTCAACCCAGACGACTGGTCCTATTAAACTTAAGTGCCAATTTCCTCATCTCAGCACTCTCAAGACTCCTGCTTGGTTCCCTTTACACCACTGTCTCTTCTCCCACAGGAAATAATAGAGTTTGGCTGCTTATTCAACCACCTGCAAGGGATTGTGGGTAATTGTTCAACTGTTTCTATTAAGTCATGTTCAAATTACAACAGAGAAGTAGGAGCCAAATATATTAGCACATGTTCTTTTAGCCATCAAGGTAATTATTTGCTCAGTGTGTTAAATGGATTTAGTCTGGGGCTTTAGGTAAGTTAATTGTAGTGGGTTAATGAAAGCGAATCCTTGAGTAGCTCAGACAGACATCTGACAGGACTGGGCAGAGATACGTTCAGGTGCTGCCAGGATTTGTAGAGTTGTGTTTCCTTCGTATTTACATACATTTATATCAATAGACAAAAGGTTTGTATGCACATATGTGTCATTAATATTAGGCAGAGATGTGTGATGTCATACTTGTGAGCCAAAATGCAGCGATCATCAGAAACCAGATAAAAGTGACGCTCCGAAGCTTTTTATAAGTCAAATTTCAAAGTAGTGATCATAAGCTAAACTAAGTCTCTTTTAAGAATAATAACATATTGCCATTATATTATTATTTTAACAAAGTGTTGTGTTTAAAGTCCTGAATCTTTTCTGATTCACTATAGAACCTATTAATACTGACTGAAACAGAGAAGACCAATATACCACAGGTAACACAGGAGAGCAGAAAAAGTTCATGACAATGGGATATGTTGGACCACAGATGTTGCTCTGTTGTTCATGGTTGCGCTTATTTTTCTTCTTATTTATTTTTCTATCTTCGAGGCTCTACCAGTATTGAGTGTTTCTAGCGCCAACTTTCATGGACTGCTACCAGTTCATTTGAAGAAAGCAGGGCTTTAAGGAACTGAATAACAGATGCAATGCAGACTGTGGTAATATAACAACAGTTGTGGTAAACATGTTTACGACAATAGTTCTGGTGTGTTTTGGCAGAGGAAGGATGGGGGGGGCGCTCAAAACCAATTTCAACAATCATCAAAATGGCCCTCCACGACTAGCAAAAATGACAACATCGATGCATGAGTAAGGTGGCGGTTAGGCATCAAAACATTGGTAACCTGTGCTCATATATTTAAAGCATTAAAGACAGACAGAAGCAATTTACTTTTTTTACCCCGCATGCCTTGAATTACTCCTTTTTAGTAGTTTTTGGTGGTGAGCCATATTCATGCTTATGGCAATATTTACATGTAGGTGCTTTGACAGAAAAAAAATGCATTTTCAGAAAGACAAACAAAACACGAAACAGGAGAGGCGAAAGATGTCTTCTCAGAGGGGCTTTCCAGCTGACTGTGACCACAGATAGATGACTTTGACACATGATTGGCTGAAGGAAACTGTTGTGCTCTAAGGCCAGATTAGAATAGACAATCTGGCTTTCGCCAGCTCAGTGAAATGCTAAAATTGGTCCTGAAAAGGGGCTGCAAACCACTGAAGTAAACACCATCATGCTTCAGACCAGGTGCTTTGAATAGGCAGCAGATTAACTAATGAAGAATGTAGGACTTTTGATAGGTGCATGGTTGCCGTCAGCTGATGCTGGCTGAGCCTACCAACATTCAGGTTTCCTGGCTGAACTTATTTGCTATTTAAAAATAAATCAAATAATGTATGTATCGTGAAACTGTTATGGTTTATTTACAACTGCCGCCAGTGTGACAACAAAACATTGACAATAAATACATAGGCTATGACGCGGTAAAATTAATAAAACCGTATGAAGACATACACTATAGGACCAAAAGTATGTGGAAACCCCTACTAATGATGAAGGGGGGATAATGGTATGGGGCTGTTTTTCATGGTTTGGCTAGGCCAATTAGTTAGGGTCATCTTAAAGCTACAGGATACAAAGATATTTTAGACAATTGGGTGCCAACTTTGTGGCAACAGTTTTTGGAAGATCCTTTCCTGTTCCAACATGACTGTGTCCCTGTGCACAAAGCCAGGTCCATAAAGATGAGAGAACACCTTTGGATGAATTGGAACAGCGATTGTGAGCAAAGCCTTCTTTTCCACCATCAGTGCCTGATCTCATAAATGCTCTTTTGATTAAATGGGCACACATTTCCACAGACACATTCCAACATCTTGAGGATAGCCTTCCCAAAGGAGTTGGATCTCAATGTTAAAGCTTGTGGCTATGGAATGGAATGTCCAACAAGCTCATATTGCAGTAGGTGTGATAGTCAGGTTTCCACATACAGATGGTGGTCAGGTGTCCACAAATGTATGGATCTATAGTGTATATATTAAGAATTTTCAACCTCATATTAAAAAACATTGGAACTAAGGATGTTTGTTTAATTGTTGCCATTGAAATAATTTTTGTATTTATTTTAAACAATTATTATAAAAAAATTTACAGTATATGTACAATACCGTCATTAGACATGTGAAATACACCAAAAGTCCACTAGATGTCTTGTGAACATGTAAAGTCCTTTATACCGGTAGATTACTGAAACTAAATTATTCTATATTCTGGCTTGTAGACATGACATACAGTATGAGGGTTATACCACAGGTATGACATCACTTTTTAATGCTCCAACGGCAACCAATTTATAATAACAATGACGCATCTCAAAGGTTTGTGGCATATTTCCAATCTAAGTCTGTCGCTAAGCAGATATTGTAGCTGTGATATTAGCCAAAAAACAACACCCCATTGTGCTTTGTATCTTAAATTTACCATCCCTTTCTAAACTTATCCTGAGGTAAAGCCTACAGGAAACAGAAGTGAAACTTGATATACTAGTTCTGGTTGAGGTTTACTACCACTCATTTAAACTGTGAAGTGGACAATGCAATTCCACTGACTGTATTTCACCCCATTAATGTGAAAACATTTGATTCCAGGTTAACGGCTAAACCTTTTTCCTTGTTACGACGCATGCTCATTTTTCTGACATTTCTGATCTGCTTTTCAACTTGGGAAATTATGTTATAGGGTGATTTACCCAAGAGTGTTTGAACTATCCAGAGGTGGACATTTACTTGAGTAAAAGTACTTTTCTGAGTAACTCAGAGTTCACAAGTTTTGGGAAGTCCCTACTTAAGACCAAACTGATCAGGTAAAGGGAGTTAATATCTTAACAGTGACCTAAACAATTAGAAAGAGAAAAGGAAATATCAATCATGGTCACGGGTAAGATGTGAACTCCTTTTACCTGATCAATTTGGTCTTAAGTAGGGACTTCCCAAAACTTGTGAACTCAGAGTTACTCAGAAAAGTACTTTTACTCAGTACTTTATCCACCTTTGGAACTATCAGCCATCCACTTAGAGCTCTTTGTGAAGGTATTTGGAACATCTATATGTCAGAGAAAGGGGCCTCTGTATCTATCCCTTGGTAGATGAAAACAGAAGAGTCAGTTTGACCAGTAAAGACTCCTGGTCAAGGAGAGACCTCAGAGGTCAATGTAAAGAAAAACAGCCAGGCTGGGGTTCATTAACTCCCAACTCAATCAGCAAATTGATCCAAGGCATGGTAAGAGATCAATATATCTCTACCCTTCTATTCAGAGCCAAACTCAAAACAACATATCATACAGTTTGTTTAGGGGAACCTCCAGGTTGTGAGAGTACCCTGGGACACACTTCTACTTGCTTCTCGCTCAGGTCTAGCTATCCCTTAATATCCCGTTTGTATATTATTATTACTTATGTTTTGTTTTCATTACTTGTCTCTCATTGCTGTTCAGTGTCCATTGGTTTCTTAAAAGCCACTTTAAATCGAATGTATTATCATCATTATTATTTTTCGACCAGTAGGCCACTGATATGTTTTTTTGTAAGATCTGTTTTTTGGGAATATATTTGATTATATTTGATTGACAGGACAGCAGGACGCAGAACCCAGGGAGACAGGTAGGGGGAGAAGAGAGGAAGGGCTCAGGCAGACCGCCGAGCTGGGGCCCAAACCTCAGTTGCCAAGGGGCATGTGCAGACCAAGTCGGGTGATTAGACCACTACACCACCTCTGGCTCCGAGCCATCAACATTTCAAACATAAGCTATTTGGTTAAAGAATGACAAATGAAACAGTGAATAGAGCCTGAAACAAGAGTATTTAGAGTACGGCAGAGTTCCTCAGAGCGTGTTCGGGTCTCCGTTTGGGACTCCCTATGGGTTTCACCACAGCCTGAGGTCCTGTCTGACACTGACGAATGGGATCAGCTCTGCGCCTGGTCGTTATGAAGCGGGTTGGGATCTTGTGTGATTCTGCACATCGACCAGAGCACTGGAGAGACCAGTCCCATAATGAGATCTGTACACGGCACCTAATTAACATCTGAGCTAGTTAACACATCTTTGAGGTAGGCAGAGGCCGTTACCTTGAATCAATACTAAGAACACAATAGGGATTCATCGTCTAAGAGAAAACGGTTACTGGAAATGACAACAGTGTAGGCTGGAGAAACAATGAATGTGTTAGCCAGATTAAAGTAAGTTAGGTTAATTTATCCAGTGAGATGTAAGTGTGGTCAGGTTATTTAAACACTTAGTAAAGGAGGTTAAGAACTTAGTCATCACTGCGCATTGAAATTAATTGTACGTTTTTCATAGGATAGTGCTACGCTCAAAGAAAAGGACTCTCTGAGACTATCAAATAATCTCTAATGATGTCGAAGAATTAAACAGAGCTAGTCCACCACACTGTATCCTAATGCGTATGTCAGCTGCAACAGGGGACAATTATTTCTGAAACAATTCATTTAGAAAAAGATTTAATGGGATCCCACAAGTTTCTAAAAGCTTAAATTGCAGAATCTGAGACTACAGCTATGTGGCTTGCCGAAAACAACAACACAGCAAATTTCACACCACTTCCTGACAGAAATTTGAGTTATTTAGGTCACGCCTGGAGTGTATCTACACAATATAGAAATGTGCTAGTATTACCTCAGGAGGATTTTTCAACCTGGACAGTCATTTTGATACTCTCCTTCTAACTCTGGAAATGTTGTCATGCTTCATGTGTTACTGAGTACATCTGTGAAAATGTTTGTCTGTGTGTGTGTGTGTTTGTGATTTCATACCAGAGTATTTTAGGCTCAAGCCTGCTTAAGCCGCAGCTTGCATGAATCATGACTTCCCACATTGTAGGTCAGAAAGCAGGGTGAGTCATAACACTGTCTTATATGGTAACAGACTATGTTATAGAAACAAAGTTATCTTTAGACTCGGACTATCTGCACCGTAAGTGTTCTCAGGTGGATGGAATTCTACTATAATATTGACACCTTGATCACACAACTGCATTGAAAGATCTTTCCAGCAGACCTGTGGTGTAGTGAGAGGTAATAACTTGTAAACACAGTCAACCCACCTTTTTGATTTTGCCTGACGCCCACCTTTTGTCGAAAAATGAATGGAAAATACAGAATGATGTCTTTTTGCTGATTGGGTTTACTCAATGATTCATTGTACTTGTCACTGCTCCACACCTGTGTGCACGTGCTCTTCATTTCAATTATGGTAGAACATGTAAAAGGTGACTTTCATTTGTTAGACTTTGTCAAACAACGAGTTGTGAAGTACAAAGACAGGTTCATTAATTTCGACCTGTTTTATTCTGCACCTCAAATTCCCACTACTTTTTTATCTCTATTAAGCTCCTCCTCCTCTAGCAATTACCAGTAGTTAAATCATCACAACCACAAACACCTCAGCAAAATCAACCACACAAAACTTTGACGCACTACCTAGACCTGGTTATCGTGAGGTATTGAGAGCTGCATCTGGCGATGCAGTGGCGATGACAGGCCCGGGGTGGGTAATCGGGAGAACCGGGAGAATTCCAGGTGGGCCGCTAGTTGTTGGGCCGGTAAGGTGGTTCGTGAAAAACTATTTTATAATCGCTATACCTTTTGCAATTCGGACTGGGCCACCTGCCTGCAGATGTGAGGTAGTGCGGCCCACTCTTCGAGCGCACCTCTCATTCACGTCACACACAAACACAAGAGCTGCTACGCACCCACAGTCCACATCAAACAAGCCTTCAAAATAGAATTGGTCACCAGACCAGGAATGTCATTTAGTTTATTAAATATTAAGTGGGTAAACGATAATTATGTTAATAATGTTTATCTAAATTATAATCGCACAAACCTCTTTGCCAAAGAGTGGAATCACGAATGTTTACTCCCTGCGCGTGATTAATTTCCCGGTAGTCTGTTCTCCTAAGTGCGCGTGACGGCAGAGAGACGAAGCAGACGCGTTGCCTGTCAAAATAACTTAATAATGTCTATTAGCTACTACAGTGTATTAGCTAACTCCTGCGCCTGTTTTAGAAATAGAAAAACTCTTCCAAAACAAAGCAGACTGTTGGAAAATGAGTTTTCAAAACGGTAAAGTAAATAGTTGCTGATATTTCAGTCAGGTGTCTATCTATCTAGCTCTACAGTCAGTCAGTAGTTAGCCAGCATGCAAGAGCTCTGGTTATGTACTGTAGGCTACTAACTGTATAGCTAACTGTATAGCTAACTGTATAGCTCAAATGTATAGCCTAACTGTCAAAGTAGCTCATTTAACTTATTTAATAAGAAAATGAACGATGTGCAGTGAAAGACAACACACGGTAAGCCATCATTCATAACCATATAATTATCATTGTAAACTTTGCTTTAGAGAATAATGAGACAAACAGGGATACAAAACTGTTATGTTGAGGCAGGCTGCAATACTGGAACACAAAGATAGTAGTTAATGTATATTATTATATTAAAAAACATGTTTTTCATTCATGCATATTTGATATTTCTGACAGGGCTGAGCCAGGCAGAAGCTATCTATTAGTGAATAAAGTAGGCCTACATATAGCCTACTGGATAAAAGTAAAATCTCCTCAGAAATCTGTACTTTGGTAAAACTCCTATATTAACATTTCAGGTGTTAGTTTTTCAATGTCATTACCATCAATAAAAAAAGAGACATCTTACTTTAATAATAATTTTGTACTGTAATGTCAACCTGGACACAATCAGAGATAGAGAAATGTCTGACAGAGGCAGAAGAGTGGCTGATGGAGGAAAAGTAGTGTGTATGGGTGGTGGAAGTAGACTGAGAGGATGATCAAGAGCTGTAACCTCAGATGAGATTAGGGCTACTATACTTCCTCAGAATATAAGTGAGGTGTATTGCCCTCATAAGTGAGGTGTATTGCCCAAGATTACATAAGATGTGATGTGAATGTTAACCCTGTCTTCTGCATTTGAATTCTAAACAGTGGACAGGGGTCATTCTTGTTTTGTAAAGAAATAATCTATTCTTAGCTTTGCTTAGGTTATTGTTTTATGATAGACAGTGTGCTTATTGGGTGACAACTGTTGCTAGAGTTATGGAAGAATTAGTTGATTTGAGATGTATGAATTATTTTGGTAGTTTTTGTGCATTCTTATGTGAAATTAACTGCTGTGCAACACTGAAAGCTGGTTAGTGGAACTGTGTGTAGAGTTTTGAAAAAGAAACCTGGGAAATGGGTCCTAGCTATTGCGAAAAAACAACATAAAAAAAGAAATGAGCAGTATCTACCCTCATTCTTCAAACTTAACATTTACCTTATTTGGTCAAGACTCTGTATTTACTGTAGTCATCTTATTACTGAGGATATTTTGTTTAATAGTGTTAGCATATACATTTAAGTTCTCTCTGTAAATAAATAAATGAAATATGTACAGTAGGAAATAACACAAGTAAAGCGATTAGATTATTTGCAGTTACTATTTACCCCATCACAAAATGGGCTGATGCACCATGAAACTGGGCTGAAAATGTTTCCCACTCCGGCCCTGGGCGATGATGATATGAGAGAGAGAGAGAGAGAGAGAGAGAGAGAGAGAGAGAGAGAGAGGTGTGTATATATATATATATATGACAAAGTGGAAGTGATATTTGGCAGCAAAACCCACTTAGGAGAAGGAAAAGAATAAAACCTTTCCATATACACACGCACACGCAGAACCACCTACATAAACCCTTTAAAGTCTTCAAATTGTGTCACTAAATGTGTCCGCATTTGAACATGTTGTACGTATGTGTATGTATGAGTGAGATAGTGCACAAGCATCCGTATTTATCTGGAACTGAAAAAGCAGCTCTTCACACACGGCGCACGCAGCACACTTGAGGTGTGAGATCTAGGGTAAGAATAAATAAGTGCCCTCTGTGATGAGTAGCTAGTGTGTGCATGGATGGAACTTTAACCCACAGCCATGCAGAAGAGATCTCCAGCAGAGATCAAACAGAGGAGATGCCAAGCTAAAAAGAGGCACAGATGAAAATGTGAGAAATCAGAGCTCAAGACTAAAGACTGGACCAAATGGCACCCTAAACCCTACACAGTGCGTAAATTCAGACCAGAGTCTGTGGAATAGGGAGACATTTGGGATACAAAACAAAGCTGCACCATGGTGATGAATGTTCACATGACAACCCTTCCTGTTTCTATGGTTATATATGGTTGTCCTTTTATGCATCATTAAGCTCAATTCTTGCAGGAAGTAAAACGAATAAGAAGAATCCATATTCCTTTAAAATGTAATTACGCATTCAGTGATAGGTTCCTTAAAATGTGACCCTTCATTTCTTTTATATTGACACCTACAGTATTTCCTTTTTATCCTGAACTTCTACATTTCTCATCTGAAAGTTTTTCTCAGTGAAAATGACAAAAATGAAAAGTAATGAAACATGGTATCAAATGAGAGTTAAAAACCTGAATAGTGGACTCACAGAGCCTCTCTCCCTTTACTGTAGGGACAAAATGACATGTTGTTCTGGGACGCTGCTGCTGTCCTTTCAGGAGCGTAGCACTGGGGCTATGGTAATGGACCTCAACACATTTACACATACTGTACCAACGCAGGTATCCGCAGGCCTGGCCAAGCCACGGAGAGCTCCACCACAGGGGTCACTGTAGGTGTCCATACCAGGTCAGATGACCCGTTGGCAGCAACGCTAACTAGAGTAAAACATAGTTAATTTTGGATCTGAGGTGAGGCTATTAAGCAACATGGGGCCTGGGTGTATGCACAATTATAAGTGGAGGAGGAGCTCATTGGGATGTTGTGAAATGAACGCTACGCTGGACGTGAGAAAAACATATCTGATAATACACTGGACCACCCAGTAACCCCTGAGTCTTTATTTTATCATTAGAATGGTAATGGGGAATCCCAGTGCCCTGTACAGTAGATATTAATCATCAATACATCCATTTCAGAAAAACTATATCTGAAGTATAATATATTACTTAGATGTGAGAAATAATATCTAGAGTCAATTTTTTTTAAATCAAGTGTTCCAAATTAATATACCAACTTATAACACACATTAAACTACATTAAAAAAAGTTATTTCACATTTCCTGATGAAATGTATGTTTTCATGTATTGGCAGCAGACAGACTAGTTTTACAGCATCTGAACAGTGACTATAATGTCAGAGCCTGAATGCTGAAAATGAAATTGTTTGTAATGTACCAGTTAAGACGCTCTGGACAAAAGTGCCTATAATATTCAAATTACTATAATAACAATAGTAAAACAACATATATAATGCGTGTATTATTTAATTTAGAAGGGGCTGACATGGAACAATCAATCTGGGACACTGAGACGTGATATTTCAAACAACAACAGGAGGAGAGGCTATGTTACAACCCACGTGTCTGAAATACAGTGAGATGGCTGGGACTGAAAGGTTATGGCTGGAGGTAGGCACAGATGTGACTCATACTGCGGTTACTGTGGGTTAAGGCAGGCAGCGGTACCGCTGAGTCAGACTAAGAAGAGAAAGCCTTCGCACTCTTGCTGTACGGCAGAGGGTTATCAGACCAGCTGGAAATATTCAGAGAGAGGAGAATCTGACTGGATTTGTGGTGGTGATTATGTTTGGAAGAACGTCACGCCAATCACTGCCAGTGCTGGAAAAATGTTTGATACAAACCACTGCAATGTAAATGTTTGATGCAACGCACAACAATGTCAGTGCTTCACGCAATACACGACAATGTAAACGTTTGGTGCAACGCACAACAATGTCAGTGTTTCACGCAATACACGACAATGTGAATGTTTGATGCAACGCACGACAATGTCAGTGCTTCGCACAATACACGACAATGTAAACGTTTGGTGCAACGCACAACATAGTCAGTGTTTCACGCAATACACAACAATGTAAATGTTTGATGCAACACACGACAATGTCAGTGCTT